>LPNX011053361.1:418876-446058 GCA_001517045.1 Pseudotsuga menziesii
AGGGTGACCTGCCCCTAGCCAAGGCAATGATGTTTCCTTGACTAGGAGTGCAAGGGAGATAACTGGAAGGTGTGAAGCAATCTGCAGACTGACTCACTGAATGGGGAGGGGGGGGGGGAAGGGAAAGATTTGAACAGGGTCAGGGGGAGGGAGACTCAAACTTCCTTTGTTCAGAGTATGACGGCAAGGAGGACCAGGAAGCAAATGAAACTGACTCATGGGAATGGGATCATAGCTGAAATACCGGGGATGTCACTGCAGATGGGAAATACTTGGAGGAGGTAGACACTTTTGATACTAATGGGATCCAAGGAAGATAGATTCCATATTACTCTAAACAAAGGCGACCCAATGAGGGAATGCTAGGAAACTATTTACCGTGGGGTGGTGTCTAGGGACATCGTTATGGTACGATCTCATGGATTTTTGGCGAGCCCAAGAAAGTAAATGTTGGTTGTGGACCCTAATATTCTAGATCCAAAGATATTATTTAGTTGTGATTATAACCCAGGAGTATTGTACACTCGTTACCCTTGCCTTGGGGTTCGGGGGTAGTGCCCCCGAGAAAACGGGGGTTCGGGGGTAGAGCCCCCGAATTTTTTTTTTTGGGGATGTGTGTTGGCCAACAGTATTGAGGACCCATGGTATTGGGTTAACCCTAGAACTTTTCCCATGGTATTTCCCCTATAAAAGAGAGCATTGTAAATCGACTGGATATGGTATTGTATTGTATTGGAAGAGAGACTGTGAGAGCATGAAGAGGATGTGCAGTGGTTTTGCTACAGGGTGTATCCCTTATTCTTTCTGGACTATAATAAAAGGAGTGGTAAATTTCTTTGTGGACATAGCCCATCGTTTGGGTGAACCACGTTATATCTGTGTCTCTCTGTAATGTTTTAATGTGTTTTGCATCTTGTTTATTGATTTAACTGTATATCTGTTATTGCTCTGTGGTCATGTTTTCTAACAGTTGGTATCAAAGCCAAAAGGTCTATTTGGTTGGTAAACTCGCAAGAAAGAAGGGTTCTTGGTTCGAGTGGGAGAAATGGCGGAAGAAGGAAAGTTTATGGTCAAGAAATTTAACGGCCAAAACTATCATTTATGGAAGATGCAAATGGAGGACTATTTGTACCAGAAAGATCTGTACCTGCCATTGGGCAGAAAAGCAAAACAGCCAGCAGCTATGAAGGATGAAGAATGGGAGGTTCTTGATAGAAAGGCACTAGGAACAATACGGCTGTGCCTGGCTTCGTCGGTGGCTTTCAATATTTCGAAAGAAAAAACAACTGAGGGTGTGATGAGTGCATTGAGTAAGCTCTACGAAAAACCCTCGGCTTCTAACAAGGTATTTTTAATGAAGCGTTTATTTAATATGAAGATGTCGGAAGGTGGATCTATTGCTGACCATTTAGATGAGTTTAATACACTTACCAATTAGTTAAGTTCTGTAAAAGTGAACTTTGATGATGAGGTTAGGGCTCTTCTAATCTTGTGCTCATTGCTAGAAAGCTGGAATAGCTTGGTCATGGCTGTAAGTAACTCTGTCCCTAGTTCAAACACTCTTAAGTTTGATGATGTTGTTAGTGTTATTCTTAGCAAGGAAATGCGAAGGAAAAGCACAGGTGAGACATCAGGTAATGCGTTGACCATGGAGAGCAGAGGGAGACAAAACAAGTGAGGAAGGAGCCTAGGAAATCACGGCAAGTCTAAAAAGGGAAGATCCAAGTCCATATTCGAAAAAATAGAGTGTTGGAACTGTGGTAAGAAAGGACATCTAAAGAAAGACTGCAGAGCACCAAAGAAGAAAGGTGAGAGGCAGCAAGAGACTACCCAGGAATCTAATGTAGCAGGTGATGTGTTACAAGATGCTTTGATTCTTGCATTAGATAATACTAGTGATTACTGGGTAGTAGATTCAGGGGCCTCATGTCATGCTACACCCCATAGGAAATTCTTTTCTGATTATGTTCAAGGTGATTTTGGGCATGTGTTATTGGGGGATGATGAACCATGTAAAATTGTTGGAAAGGGTAAGGTATGGATTAAGCTAAATAATCGAAATGACTGGTTGCTAAAGGATGTAAGGCACATTCCTGCTATGAAAAGAAATATGATCTCAACAGGGCAGTTGGGAGATGGCGACTGTTTGTCTACGTTTGGAAAAACGTGGTGGAAGTTCACTAAAGGATCAATGGTAATTGCAAAAGGAGATAGGATAGGTACGTTATATTTATGTCCTCATAATACTAATTATTCTATTTCTGTAGCTTCCATAGAAATAGGTGCAGCATTGTGGCATCATAGGCTTGGCCAGATGAGTGAGAAGGGGATGCAGATTCTCCACTCAAGGAAACTGCTTCCAGATCTAAAGCAGGTAAGTTTGGAATTTTGTGAGAACTATGTTTATGGAAAACAGAAGAGAGTTAGATTTCTCAGGGTTGGGAAATAAAAGAAGAGTGAAAAGTTAGAGCTTGTCCATACAGATGTATGGGGACCATCTCAGGTACAATATCTTGGTGGATCTTGTTATTATGTTACTTTTATTGATGATACAACTAGAAAAACTTGGGTTTATTGCATCAGACAGAAATCTGACGTGTTTGATACTTTTAAGAAGTGGAAAGCTTTGGCTGAGAATGAGATAGGAAAAAGGTTGAAATGTCTCAGATCTGATAATGGAGGCGAGTACTGCAGCAAGGAGTTTGACAGTTACTGTTCACACAATGGGATTCACAGAGAGAAGACAGTCCTTGGAACACCCCAAGAAAATGGTGTGTCAGAAAGGATGAACAGAACAATCATGGAGCGTGCAAGGTGTATGAGATTGCATGCAGGGTTTCCCTTACAGTTTTGGGCTGATGCTGTACCCACTACTGTTTATTTAATAAACAGAGGGCCTTCAAGCGCTTTGGATGGTGGAATTCTAGAGGAGGCATGGACAGGTAAATAGGTAAAATACTCATTTCTGATAATCTTTGGTTGTGAAGCATTTGTCCATATTGATAAAGATGATAGAAAAAATCTTGAGGCTAAATCCAAGAAATGTACCTTTATTGGATACGGGGTTGATGATTTTGGTTATCGCTTATGGGATCTTAAAAATTGCAAAATCATTAGGAGTAGAGATGTAGTATTCAATGAAAAGGTCATGTACAAAGATCAGTTGTAGGGAAAGAAAGAAGAAAAGGAAAACATAGAGTACACAGTGCTTGATGAAATCAAAGAAAATGAAGTTCCAAAAGCACCAGAAAATCAAGAGCAGCAGCAGGTACCTAAAACTCCTGCAACTGTAAGAAATTCTACTAGGTTAAGTAGACCCCCTGTACAATTCTCTCCTTCACTGTATTATTTATTGATGATTGATTCTGGTGAGCCAGAATGTTTTGAAGAAGCAATGCAAGTAGAAACTAGAAAGAAGTGGGAGCAAGGCATGGATGAGGAGATGGACTCATTGGTAAGAAACCAGACTTGGGATCTGGTTAAGTTGCCTGCAGAAAAAAGGGTACTGCAGAATAAATGGGTTTACAGGTTGAAGAAAGAAGATGGAGGAAAGAAGCGGTGCAAGGCTAGACTTGTTGTAAAGGGGTTTGCACAAAAGAAAGGTATAGACTTTGATGAAATATTTTCTCCTGTTGTTAAAATGACTTCAATTAGAACTATTTTAAGTCTAGTGGCGGTAGAAGATTTGCATCTTGAACAATTAGATTTAAAAACGGCCTTTCTCCATGGGGATTTGGAGGAAGATATTTATATGCAACAGCCACAAGGGTATGAGGTCAAAGGGAAGGAGAATTTGGTTTGCAGGTTCAAGAAGAGTTTGTATGGCTTGAAGTAAGCTCCAAGGCAGTGGTATTTAAAATTTGATAAGTTTATGATAGAACAAGGTTATCATAGATGTCATTCTGACCACTGTGTTTATTTCAAGAGGCTAGATAACGGAAGATATATTATATTGTTATTGTATGTGGATGACATGTTTGTTGCAGGGTCTAACATGCAGGATATAAATGTGCTCAAAAGAAAACTATCTAAATCATTTGCGATGAAGGATTTGGGTGCTGCAAAGCAAATCCTTGGTATGAGAATAACAAGATATAGGAAAAATCGCAAATTGACATTGTCTCAAGGTGAGTACATAGAAAAGGTGTTGAAGAGGTTTAGAATGCAAAATGCAAAACCAATCAGCACACCTTTGGCAAGCCATTTCAAACTAAGCAAGCATATGTGTCCAGAGACATAGGAAGAGATAGATTACATGTCCAAGATTCCCTATTCATCAGCAGTTGGGAGCTTGATGTATGACATGGTGTGCACAAGACTAGATATTGCACATGTAGTGGGAGTTGTGAGCAGGTATATGAATAATACAGGTAAAGAGCATTGGAAAGTAGTACGGTGGATTCTCAAGTATTTGAGAGCACTTCTCATGCATTATGTTTTGGAGGTTCAGACACTGTTCTACAGGGATATGTTGATGCAGATATGGCTGGTGATAAAGACAATAGGAGGAGTACCACATGGTATGTGTTCACTGTAGGTGGAACAGCAGTAAGTTGGATTTCAAAACTGCAACAGGTTGTTGCACTTTCAACAAAGGAAGTAGAGTATGTTGCTGCTACAGAGGCTAGTAAGGAGATGATTTGGCTGCAGAGGTTCATGGAAGAATTGGGTAAGAAATAGGATAATAGTAGGATGTACAGTGATAGCCAGATTTCCATTCATCTTGCAAAGAACTTATCTTTTCATTCGAGGACTAAACATATAGAACTCAAGTACCACTTCATAAGATTTGTTCTAGATGAAGAATTGTTAAAACTGAGAAAGATTCACACTAGCCAGAATCCTATAGACATGTTGACAAAGGGAGTAACCAAAGTGAAACTGAGTTCCTGCTCAGTTTCTATTGGCCTTAAATCATGAAGGTGAACAGAAGAAATTTTCCAAGTCCAAGGTCCAGCAAGTGTAGTAGCGGTGGAGTTGCTGTGATTAGTCTCCAAGTGGGAGATTGTTGGTTGTGGAGCCTAATCTTCCAGATCCAGAGATATTATTTAGTTGTGATTGTAACCCAGGAGTACTGTACACTCGTTCCCCCTACCTTGGGGTTTGGGGCAGCACCCCAAAAAAGGGGGTTTGGGGGCAGTACCCCCAAGAAAATGGGGGTTCAAGGGCAGAGCCCCTGAAAAAAAAATTTGGGGATGTGTGTTGGCCAACAGTATTGTGGACCCATGGTATTGGGTTAACCCTAGAATTTTTCCCATGGTATTTCCCCTATAAAAGAGAGCATTGTAAATCAACTAGATATGGTATTGTATTGTACTGGAAGAGAGATTATGAGAGCAAGAAGAGGAAGTGCAGTGGTTTTGCTGCAGGGTGTATCCCTTCATCTTTCTGGACTATAATAAAAGGACTGGAAAATTTCTTTGTGGACGTAGCCCATCGTTTGGGTGAACCATGTTATATCTGTGTCTCCCTGTAATTTTTTAATGTGTTTTGCATCTTGTTTATTGATTTAACTGTATATCTATTATTGCTCTGTGGTCCTGTTTTCTAACAGTAAATGCTCAATGGTGCTTTCAATTTTAGGGAGTCTGAAAGCACAAAGAAGGCTCCAGTGGGGGCTCTTTTTCCTTGGTAGTCTCCTGTGCATGAAAAAGGATAAAAGTATACATAGGAGAGCTCGCCCATCCTGTAGGTGATGAGAGACTTCTTTACTGTTGGTAGTCCAATCAGGCCGAAAAAGGTTAAACCTATACTAACTGGACGGTCATTCAAATACTTTTACAAGCATGAATGAAACCAAGTTTTCTCGGCAATATTTTCTTGATGAGACAGCTGGAAAAGCGCTTAACGACAACCGGTGGTGAGCTTTTTCGTAAAGTGCAACCCCTCTGCCCAAGAAAGCATAAAAGTATGCAGAGGGGAACGGTCTTGGCTTGAGTGTGCCAAGGAGGTCCTTTTCATGAGATGGTCTACATGGTCTACAAAAGGAGATAAACAAGATGATGTAGACACCATTTCCTATACTTTAGCGAGCAGGAAAGGAAGCAGTTGTGCTCGACGATCTTTTCATTGTTTTAAGGAGTCAGAAAAGAGCTTAAACGAAACTCCAATGTGGTCAACCGACTGTGGTGGCACGAGCAATGCCCCATGTTGGGACGGTGGACAGAGGTACAAAGGTCATCCACACAGTATGGATGAAGCAGAAGGCTCTCAAACATACCAATACATGCGTGGGATAGATCACGGCAGAGGCTCGCGAGTCGATGCGGTAGAGGCACGCAAACCGAAGTGGCTCTCGGATAGAGGTCAGGAGAGCATGTGTGTGTGTTGTTGTGGATGGAATTGACTAGATGAGATGTGAGTGCAATTCCTGGGGCACTTATATGCCAAATACATGCAAGAAAAATAAAGGGTTTTGTGGACGGATAAAAAAGACAACTATGTGCTAAAATACAAAATAAAAGTAAAAATGGCATTCCTTAACGGGTGGTGGCCCGAAAACGCGAATGAGTAGCAATTGAGAAGTGTGATACAAGTACAGGTACGTAGACACTTGCATCGTCATGTCATGGCTTCTTAAATCAAGGTGACTTGTGGGAAATGGTCCCGAAATTAATTTATTAAACATGAAATGATGGTCTCATAAAGAGATATAAATTTGAGCCTGGAGGTGTGAGAGGTGTCTCGAATTGGTTCCGGGTGACTTTGAATTCGCAACTGATGGTGCTGCCCCTAGTGCATTGGTGCACTTAGGAGTTTTTGTGTCACTATGTATATCCTATTGAGAAAGCATATGTGGTTTCTCATTTTGTATTGGACATGTTTTGGACATGCGACTTATCTATTTATCTATATATTTTTGACACACGTGGATGTGCTTTTATTATGTGAGTATTTTTATGATGATGTGGAATGCAAATGTCTATGTGATGTATTATTACACTTGTGTGTGCATTTTTAGACATAGTTATGCATGATGTTATGGTTGTATGTTTCCTATATGCGGTTGTGGATATGCCAATTTAGAATATCGTTAGCCATTTGATCTGCGACACTATTGAGGTTTCTAGGAACATGTGTGGATGTGATGGATTCAAATGTTCTAATCATCTGTTTAGTGCGCAGGTACTTTCTAAAGAGGAAAGGATCACGTACTCGATAGTGGTTGTTCAACTGAGAAACAAGCAGCTGGGAGTCTAAGAAGACATCGAGATGGTGAATTCCTAACTGAAGAGCGGTGGCCAAGAGGCCATTGACACCATCATATTCAACCTAGTTGTTGGTTGCGGTGCCTACGCATATTTCGTTGATGTGGATCAACTCGTGCGATGGGGAGTAGATGACCCATGCAGCCGAGGCGAGGTTCGGAGACCATATTCTTGCTCCATCTGTGAATCCCATATACTGGTTTGAGGTGTGCTCCATCTGAAGCAATGAGAGGAAATGATACATAAGACTCAATTTTGAAAAATGTGTAAAACAAAAAATGAAAAAACTATAATACAAGTTGTAACGTTGTCACTCAAAGGGGTGATGTTAAATGGAAAGTCATTTGGACTTTCCAAGGATCAGCAGTCATTCCTTTGTGTGACACAATGAATCCTTGTAGACATCCCATGGGGACACATAAACCACACTTGAGTGGGTTCAAGCAGATTCCGTACTGGTGACATTGTATGAAGACTTGTCGCAAATTGTCTATGTGTTATGTTTGCTTCTGCGACTGCGCAATGAGGTTGTCAAAACAAACCAACATAATGTGAACAAGGTCGCAGAAGCAGTGTGTCATGGCATGATGGAAGGTGGCTCCAGCATTTTTTAGGCCAAAGGGCATGACTCGATACGCAAATGTGCCCCATGGGGTTGTGAATGCCATCTTATAATGGTCTTCTTTCTGGATTTGGATTTGGTTATATCCAGAAAAATTGTCCATGAAGGAAAAGGCTTCATGTCCGACACATGCATCGATGATCTGATCGATGAATGGTGTAGGGAAGTTGTCTTTGGGACACGCCCCGTTGAGGTCACGAAAGTCTATGAAAATGTGAATGGTACCCTATTTTTATTCATGGGAACAACATTAGAAACCCAAGTGGTGTATGCAATGGGATAAATGAAGCCGATTGTATGCAGCTTCTCTATCTCGGCTTTCACCGCAGCCACTTTGGATGGATGGATGGGCCTTTTCTTTTGGCGTATGGGAGCCACGTCAATCCATGTGTTGATGTGGTGTTCCATGATGGATGGATCTAGGTCGGGAATCTTAGTGTAAGACCAGGTGAAGATGTCACGGAATTCTTGGAAGAGAGCTATGTAGGCATTGACTTCTTCCGAGGAACAAGATGCCCACAACATGATTTCTTCAATGATCTCAAAATTGTTTGAGATGTCGATTTTAGGGGTTGGAAAACTATTCACCATGTTCCCTTCTTCGAAGGCATCAGGTGTTGGGATTGGGTTCTTGAACCAGTCGACCTTCCCATGGATGAAATATTTGGTCTCCACAGAAAACTGGTCAGACTGCAACACAAGTTCTTTAGGGAGGAAGAACGAGTGATGGTGCATGTCATCCCATGGGTATTTTAGGGTGGTCAGAGCTTCAAGTGTCTCCTCATCATTGCTGAAGTAACGAAGAGACAGGCCTGATGGACCATCAATTGAGGAGGAGATGAGCGGGTCGGTGGAACTGGACATCATGTAAATGGACATGGTGTCTAACAAAGGAGGTGGTGGGTGAACTTATTCAATCAAGATGATCTCAGACTTAAGGGAATGTTGACAGAGGTCATCGAGATCCATTCAAAATTCGGGTAAGTATTAGCAATGGTGAGAATAATGGCCATACAAGCCGCAAAGGGTGCAAGCATGGTTTTTCCTCAATGCCTTGTTCCTGACTATTGTTGTAGTTGGGAATTCAACCATGGGGATGTTTTCGTTTGTATCCATGGCATCTAGATGCGCACGGATCATTGGGATTTCAGGGAAGTTCTGAGTTGGATGGCCTTGTTGTTCGCAAATGGTACAAGGTGGGACTTGTCATGGCTCTGCGGTGGCTTTGGTTTTCTTTCCCCTAGCCCTTTTGCGTTGGAGCGGTGCAGGTGCAGGTGCGGTGGTTGGCTTGTGCGGACCGGGTGGAGGGTGGGACTCAACCACGATAGGTTGCACCGGGGTTAAAACAACCTGAGGCATTGCTGGTTGAGCTGGTGGATCAAGATACCACACCAGAGTTCCCAATGTAAAATTGGGTAGGCTTAAGGTGGCCATTACCAGTTTTCTCATGACACCGGGTGGGGGGAAGAGGAAGAGAATCATATGGACTGGGGATGAGCCCAAATAAATCCTTGACAGTTGCATGTGGGGATGCGGTTGTGGTTGCGACTGCGCGTAATGTTGCTGCTGCGAGTGATGTTGCAGCCGTGGATGATGTCATGGTTGTGGTTGGGGTTGCTAATGCGGTTGTTGTTTGGGTGCAACGGTGCTATATGAGACCATGCACAAGTCCACAATTTCATATTTTGTCGGTAGTGGTGACACTAATGGGAAAGGAGCTGTCATGGTGGGATCGGTAAACAACCTAGGGCCCACATTCAACAATGGGGAGGCTGGTGTTTTTTCAATCGTGGTGTTAATTGTAGGGACGACATTGGCGTGTGTGCACATCCCTTTAGGTTCAATGGTGGTGATGGTCGGGATAATGTTGGCTGGTGCCGTTAACCCTTGGGGATCATGATAAGTGAGCTAGTCAACCGTCACAATCTTCCCTTCGTGGGGGAACATCATGGGATGGAAGACAGTTGATGTGACTGCTCTCATGGCATACATGTAACTCCTTCCAAGGAGGAGGTTGTTTTCCAATTGAGCATTGACGACCTCGATGTCAATTAGGACTGTCTTCCCGGATAATGTGATGGGGACATGTCGGAGGATTCCTTGGGCTTTAGTGGGATGTCCATCATAAGCCCGCAGAGTTGTGGAGGACAGTTGCAGAATTGGTGATCCAAGTTTCTGCCAAACCAAAGTAGACATGACGCACATGGATGCCCCCTCATCCACTATGCACCGATGCAAAACCAATTTTGGGATGGACACCAGGATTTGGAAGGCGATAGTGGAGGGCATGCGCGGTTCTCTATTCTCTGTGTCAAATGCGATCAAGTTGGAGTCAGAGGGGTCTACTACCCCTAGGGTAGCTAGTAAGGCTTTCTGCTATGTTGGGCAGGTTTTAAGTACCTCAACAGCAGACATGATGGTTGGCATTTGGTCCAAATCATCCATAATGCTATAGCTGACTACAGCTCTAGCTGTGGCATTATTGGCAATTCTACGTATGGGGGGGTGCAAGAACGGGGGTAACTGGAGAGGTAGGTTGGCTGTCTTAGACGTGGATGTTACTGATGAGTCAATAGGTTTGATGGTGGTACCGTATTGATTTCATCTAGTCTGTAAGTTGACCTCTCCAGTGGTCATGGCTAGCAGGCGGTGAACACCTATTTCGGCTATAGGTGGTGCCCCTGGAGTGTTGGGATTGGCCTTGAGAGGGGGAGCAGTTGCCACCAATCCTTGGACTGCTAGTGGGTTTTGAAGCACCATGGGAGGAGGTCCTTGTGGTGCCGGGTTGGGTTCGGCTTGATTGGTAGCGTTGGCGGCCTATTGGGCCTCGTCTTGAATGGCCTTCTTAGCACAAGCCATGAGGGGACACTCGAATGTGTAATGTCCATAAACATCATAGAGTGTGCATGGTTGGTTTATTCACAATGGACCATTGCATCTTGGTGCATTCAGTCGTGGGGGTTTTTGGGCTGGATGGTTTTCCGCGACATCTTTGGGAGGGTTCGGTTGTTGACCACCTCCCTGTGGTTGATTATTTCCTTGGTTGCGGGGCCGGTTATTTCTAGCTTGCCCTTGTTGATTGTTGGGGGCAAGCTAGTTGGGACTGTTTTGTTGTGCGAACACTTGTCCCAATGGAATGGGTGCAGCGGGGACGGGGGCTTGAACTGTTTGCATTGATGGTGCATAGTATATTTGTGGGGGTGGCAATGCAAAAAATGTGGGAATTTACCCCACATACTGTTGTGTTGGCCAATCCATGGCCTGAGCTTGCTGCAGTGGTGCAGGTTGTGTGTAGGAAGTTGTTGCTCCAAAATGAGACATCATTCTTACGTAGTCCGGAGCTTGGTTTTGGTAAGAAACACTAGCAGTGCTTCTTGGTTGTGGTGTAACAGCAGTTTATGTCGATCTAGGCTTTGGTTGTTGGGAGACCTACCCTATGATGCCATCCGCAACGTGGGATGCCCCAGGTGCATCATGGTAGGAGGTACTCGGATGGGGAGTGTCTGGAATGACAGTGTACAAGTATCCAGACTGAGCATAGATAAGGTCAAACTGTTGGGGCTTTAATATGGCCTCTTCTTCAGATTGGGGATGTTCGGATGTGACATCCATTGCTATGGGTGGGAGCAAGGTCTTAAGGAACCAATCCAAGAAGATCATCTTGTCAAGTTGGATTTTGCATAGACTACGACGTCACTGCCACTCATGGATATGGTCAGTTATATGAGTGGCAGTGCTTTGACAATAGGATAGCAGGATCCCCACCCCCTCGTCATATCTGACGGGGAGTTGGAAATACTGTAGGAACATGAAGGCTAAGGAGTTAAAATCTGGATACTTGGCTTGAGGCAACTCAATGTACCATTTTGCTGCAACACCTATAAGGGTGCATTAGAATAGCCTTAGCCTGATGGAGTCATCTATGATGCTGTTGGATGAGCACCATAGATGGAATGTCATTATGTGGTTTTGGTGACATTTCCCTAATTTGCCTTCAAACTTGGGGATGTCTGATGGCAGCTTAGTTGGCATGGGTGGCCAAAACACTTGGTGGCAGATGGGGTCGTTTGTTAATCTAGACAAATCAAGGAAGTTAAGATGAGCCATGAAGGGCAGATTTGACCCAAGTTGATGTGGTATGGGGCTACGATGGGGGTGGGGTTTGCAGGTGCATAATGCATCTGCACAGCTGGGGGTGCTTGTAGTGGCACCATTACAGACGGGCCAATGCCCCCAAGTGTTGTGGGTGGGATAATATGAGTGGCGGGGACATTGCCCCCATGTATGATAGTAGGGGCAATGTAAGTGGACGGTCCGCTACCACCCTATGTGGTAAGAGGGGCAGTGTGTGTGGAAGGGCCGCTGCCCTTGTGTGCTGCAAGTGGGCCAGCTTGTCTGGTCACTATAGGTGGTGGAAAATGACTAATGACAATCTGCATGACTATGCTTGGCCACTTGCTAGGTTTTGATGTGGACATGGGTCCACTTGCTATGGGTATGTCGAAAAATGGATCCGGATTTGCACTAGCCATGGGGCTTGATGGTGTAGTATGGAGGTCTAGTTCAGACTGATATGGATATGAATCAGAATAAGACACTATGTGGCCCTCTGATGGTGTGGGAGATCACTAAGAATGACTTCAATGATGTCGACTGAGTGTTCCAAATGGTGGTGGTTCGCCTCTTAGACATAAGGAAGAACGTGGAGGATCAATTGTGTTAGATTTTATGTCTGAAACTTAGTGGGAATGATATTTGGACCGTGGTTTCAGTGGCTTCCTATTGGCTGCAGGTGGTCATTCAGCCACCAATACTACCAGAATACAGTGCTTAGCTTTTTCCTCACAGGTGTTTCTACTCAATCAAAAGGGGTCGTTGCCTGTTTCGCTTGGAAATTCCTCTCAGCGGCCAGCTACTTTGGGGTTCCTATGGTACTACTCATAATGAGTTTCTGGGTAAATCCCAAGTACTTCCCACAGTTGAACCAGTCAGGGACTTATGTCCTCAAAGACTACAGAGTTGTTTGTACTTAGTTTAAATTAGTAAATTTTAAGGCTCACTCGGCGTCATGAACTGAGTTGGGTTAATTAGTTGGTATGGTGTATTTGTGTGTTTGTTTTTCTGGTATTTGGTTGCTGCAAATGGTTTATGAATTCATCATAGTAGAGTTCATGTCATTGTGGTTATGTATGCAAGCATAAATAATCAAAAATTGTTTAACAAATATAGTGATTAACCCTGAATGTTTGATGGCCTAACTAGATGTCTACCTCACACAGATATTCCTCTTCAACCAGGATAAGGTGTTGGGATCTCAAAAAAATAGGACTAAGCCCATCTGTAGATCCTCAGGTCACCTCCCGGATGCTAGGTTGGTCGACATGGAGGATGCTTAGCACCGTGAGAAGTCCTCCTTCTCTACCCGCTCTACCTTCTAGGTCACCCGTTTTTAATGGTTTGGAACAATACAGTGGAGTGCCTAGATCTATACGAGATGGCCCTTCGTCGTATCCCAGAATACCTCGGAGGGTGATGACTGGGTAGAGGAGGAAGGGGAAGCAAGACAATATGTTTTTAAGCTGATTTTAGTTAGACTAGGTACATTTTATTAAGCCATAATCATTTACTTGACATTTACATATTGTTCATGAAATAAATTGCTGAAAACAGAAACAGAAATTGAAATTGAAATGGTGTGCTGGATAGAGGGGGATGAGCCGCACTGACAGTCCCTATGAAAGCAAACAGTGAAGCCCAAAAATGGGTTGTGCACCTGTAAAAGTCTTGTTTTTGTGAAGTTGATTCTGATCCAACCGTGAGGAATTACCTAAAATGGTTGAAAACCCACTTCGGACATGGGCCCATTTACCCCTAATCACAAGAAGATTCATAAATGGCTCAATTGTTTGAGAAGAAAATGAGCCCGAACACAAGTGAATTTTCAGAAATTCGGTTCGGCCGTTTTTGCACAGTTGAGTGATTTACAAACCACAGAATGGCCAACAGTAACTAGTACTATGTCCAAATGGGCTTGGATTGGCCTTGAGGAGGCTCAGTAATAACTAGAAATATAAATAAACAAGAATCTAAGCTAGATTTAACAGAAAACTAAACTAGGGAAAAAAACAGAACTAAAAACTAAAACTTTGAAAAATAAACCCAGGGATCCTGTGGGATCGACCAGGTATGGTCGCCATTTTTGTAGCAGGGATTTCTCCCTACTATAGGGGCAGGAATGGCTCCCTTCTATCTATAGGACAAAAGGGTAGGTTCCTACTAGTGGGTAAATGCAGAAAATAAAATGTAATGTAAATGGCAGTAAACTAAAACTCATCTAAGAATAGAAAGAAGACAATGGAGCAATGGTGAATCCCTCTGCACACAAGAGTTTAGGGTTCCGCCTCCAATAACCTGCAAAACAAATCCTAAGCTACAATAACCTACAAAACAATGTTAAGCAAAACCTGGAAATGAAATAGGGGTTAGAAATCAAAGCAAACTAAACAACTAAGAAATAAAACATGAAACATGGTTATACCTTCTCTAGTGGAAATGGGCCACCATGCCCTAGCTTATGGAAGCACTCCACTCTCTTGGATGGGGAGCAATGGCTCAATGGGAATGGAGGAGAGGGAGTGTGGGTGGCTTCAAAGGAAAATGTGTCTCAAGGCATCCACTTGGATAGCATAACAATATGCAAGGGTGGAGTGTTTTGACAGTGACCCCCACCCTCCTTTTATAGCTTTTCCAAAGGGGTTTTAGGGTTTGAAGCCCTTGGTTAGGGCTTTAGCCACTTTTTGGGGCTTTTAGCACCTTCCACCCTAACTTTAGCCCCTTTTAGGGTTTTATCCCCTTTTTGAGGGCTTTAGCTCCTAGGAGGCTATTTTGGGCTCCTTTTTGGGGTGTTTAGCCCTTTTCCTTCATCCTTAGGCTATTTTGAGGGTGTGGGGGTCTAATGGAGGGATATGAGGGTCAGGAGATGGTGTCCTTGGGTGGTGTAGGCCATTGAGAGCTTAGTGGGGTATTTTTTGGGTTAACAATGACGATGATGAAGATTATGATAATGAAGGTGACGATGATGATCTAGGCTGTGTGTAGATCATGATGATGATGATGATGAAAATTAAGATGATGACATTGATGGTGATGATGATGATGATGATGATGATGATTTTGAAGATGATGAAGATGAAGATGATAATTATGACGATGATGATGATGATGATGATGATGATGAAGATGAAGACGACGACGATGATGATGATGATGACGATGATGAAGATTATTTTAGCCTCTTCTGTTCTCCTATCTGTAGATATATGATCTCATTAATGTTTGTAAAATTTTTTTTAAATAATATAAAATAATAGGTCTAATTAAATATTTACCATTGAATAGATTTCATCATCTTCTTCATACAAGTCATCATCTATATCATCAGATCAAGAGTCAACATTGTAAGAATTGGCCATATCATCATCGTCATCTAATTCAGTTATGCTCATCATGTCATCATCAATATAATCTTCATGGGAAATGTCTACTACATCATCTGATTCAACTAATTCTTCAAAATATTTTGTTGGATCATCATTGTTACGGAGATAAATTCCTATGGCTTGGGGTACCACAATAGACAGCTTAACTCCAAAAATCAATCCTTTCCTATATGCAAGAGAAACCAAACAACTAACACTAAAGGATTTCAATTCATACCTTATTCCAGATGGTTGATGTAGATCCCCGTTGAGCTTTCCAACTTTAGCTTGAATTGATAAATTTCTTCCTCAACATTCAATAAACAAGACAAGCATACTATATATAATTGTGTTAGGTCTACTCTAGCATATATAATCAATAACATATAAGCATTTGAAATCATCCATGGATAAAATATTCTTTCAAACACACATTATTGGACAGGAAAAGATATTTCTATTAATAGAAAATTAGATATTACAATGAATACAACCTCTGTCGGCACGTCTACGAATCGGAGAAACCAACTCCCCCACTTGGGCCTGCACCACTTCAATCCTCCATCTCTCGATAGCAAGCTCACAAGCAAAAGGTAAGCTTGGGAAGAACACAAAAGTGCTCCAAGGGACAAAGGGGATGCAAACTCAAGCACAAGTTCTGGCAACAATGGACTATAGTTCGCTTGCTCTCAATTCCTCATGCCTTCAATGTATCCAAAAGATTCCTTATATATCTCTTCAATGGGATAATGAAAGGTCAAATCTGAGTGATCTCAAGGCATATGGAAGGCCAGGAGACAAGTGAGTCTAATCCACATCAAGGAAAAATCCAAAAGAATTTGGCCTTTTGCACACATCCCGATGTACGCTGTTTTAGGGGTCAAACTTGCATACATACCCGATAAAGGGTTTAAAAGTCACGTATGGAAAATTTTGCATGTTTTTAGGGATGATCTTGGAAACATCAAAGGTACAAAAATGGTCCATGGGGTCTAAGGAGTCTGCAGAGGAACAGAGAAGGCCATAAAAGTGTGATTCACCATGTGTGGTAAAATCAGCTATAACAGATGCCCCCTAATGTGTGAGGTCAGAGGGGTCATATGATGGCCGAAATACATTATAAGTCCATCCCAGAAGTGAACTGATGAAGAACCCAGTGGAAGAACCAGCCATCCAATCAGCACTATACAATGATACAACTCTGCACATAACTGCAAATACATATAGCAGTCCCGGATACATAAGAGTACAATGGCCATGAATAGGCATGATACAATATGACATATGTGGTCATCGCCATGTACAATATACATAGATCAAAATATCCATGATGAGGATATACAAAGGATCATGATCTCCATGAAGACTGAAGATATATAACAGATCAAGATCCCCATAATGGCTAGAAATGTCTAACATATACTGGAATCAAGTCACGAGAGCTGAAATCTCATGAACACTGGCACAATTAAGGAGGTAGCATATATGAGATGCCACCAATCTGGAAAGTCTTCTACACACACCGCTAGGAGTACATGTCCTACTATGTGAATAGAGGTGTCGAGGTCGAACATAGTAGTCCATCATCTGATTACCAGTCATTGATGTATACCGTTAACAAACATGAGATCACCCACCAATAATGAAAATGGGAATCAAGGTACTAGAGTGCAAACTAACAAGTGTGAATAAATGTGTTGAGGTCGAACACTTGAGATATTCCATCGATCAGGGGACATTGATGTATTCCCAAAAAACTGTCAATGACAAGAGAACCTGCCACTGATGACTACAAGTCTCAAGGCACTCAAAGATGACTCTAGATTCCTATCCCAGAATAAATGATCTGAAGTCGATGGGATGAAGTCCACTAGAAGGAGGGAATTAAGGCATCCCCCATCATCCAACATGAGGTACTCAACAAAGCTGTATGATGTGGACGGACTCGATCATAAGGTGCATGAACCAGTAACTGTACCAAGAATGGCTGACATGCAAACTCAAGATAGCTGAGGAATGTCCGAATCAGGTTTCAACTTCCTTCAAACAAGAGAATAAAGGAGAATGGTGACTGAATGTAGGAAGCATAGACTCGATATGCAAAACTGGAACATCTCTACGACACAAAAGGCATCGAGAGAGGCTCCATATGGAATGGAAGCTTAACCAATCGGTGGAGATAAAATCAGATAAATGATTACAATTCCTAAAGTCAAACAATTAAACCAACCAACGGATATGATATACGGTGCTCTGTTCGAAAGAGACATGACTCGACTGCTGCCAAAGATAACATCTTTCCTTATCCAACTTTTTGGTTTTTTAATTTTTTTTGGGAATTTTTCAAATATTTGAAAAGCTTGAAAAAGAATAAAATTGCTTTAAATTTACAAACTAGGAGGATACAAGTGTCAAATGGGCAAACAAACTAGTTCTAAGCAGTGGAACATACCTATGCTCAATGCAAGGACACATGTGTAGGATAGTGACATTCGGGGGAAAGTCCCCTCTTGGTAAGACTAGGGAATCAATCTGTAAAGGATATATAAAATGGCTCTGCGTGGCTAGACATGAGACAATCTTGGGCTATATGGCTGATACTCAAAGTCAGAGAAGTCAGCATAAGGCTCAATGAGGTAGGCAAAGCTCATGATAATGCAATTACAACTTGACATAAGGGAGTCTAGGGGAAATAGGCCAACAAAATATCAATAGAAGTATGAGGCTCTTGTGAAATTTCATGGCGGGACTAAAAGGGACTCCCGAACCTAAGAGAGGACTCACAGCATGGGTACCAAATGAAAAAGGGAGATAACTAGGACACCCATGTATAGGAAATCTCTACCATTCACATAATATCACTTCTAATAGCAGCATGAAGGTTCCGTGATACCATGGAATGGGTCTGTACCTAAGGTTAAGATGGAATGGTCATAAGGCAATGCATAAGTGCAAGTGGATGTGAAATCCTAACCTATATGTCAATTCAGACATAATACCTGTGATAGGAAGGAATGGGTCGAAATGTTGAAGAGAGTGTACAAAAACTGGACCCTACATGACAACCATATTATTCCAAAACAACCCAAAATAGTCAATAAAGAATCCAAACTATAGGAAATAATGCGGTGAACAATGGGACATAAAAAGGAAAGTAAGGTGTAGATCCAATGTTCACGCATCCACTAGCACCCCCGTGAGGGTGACCACTAGTGTAAAGACCAAGCTAAGGGAGTAAAAATCCTCCACAAATGGAGTAGAGGATGGAATATGACCATTCCAAAATCTATGAGCATGGTAAGGGGTTGTGATTCCCCCAAGTCTAACACCAAGGTCCCTACTAGAACCAAGGACGGGTGATAGGATACCAGGCATGCTGAAAATAAAAGGACCCGAACTCAAGAGAACATAAATATACTCAAGTAACCATGATCCCAAAGGCCAACTAGTGCACAAAGAGCACACTCCTAAGAAAATATACATCCAAAATACAAGAAAACCAAGGGGAGGATATGTGAGCTCCCGAATGCAGCAGGTATGTCTCTCCTAGGAGAGGCTAGAAACTCCCACACACTACAAGCGGAGGTATGTAACCAATTATAGTGGCCATCAGCTTCAACATATAAAGTGACTGTGCTATCCACCCCCTACCTGGTTGGGACACCTGCAAAATAACCTCTGCGAAGTACCCCCTTCATAACCTAGGTAAGGCAACTAAGGTCACCTCAATATAATCAATGCTTAGGTGGACAGTCGTAGGCGTTATTGATCATATGGGCAAGGTAACAAAGCCCAAAACTCTCGAAAGATCCCCCAGATACAAATACAATCCTGGAAATATCTCCGCTGCTACTTAGTTATGACTAGGGGTTATCCTAATCAACAACCGCTCACACTGCCTCGTGCTTAACTCCCTTGTAAGAGAAGGATCCTGAGAAACACTAATTATACCAAGGAATTTCACACTCTCACCTGGACAGACACATACATGTTGTTGTTTAGTGGTCTTGGAGAATTTTCTCACAATGAACTATTCCAAGACCCTAAAACCTAATCTTATTGGTGCACCCTATAAAAGAAAAGAGTGTAATTCATTTTATTATGCGTTGATTTTAATTGGTTGTAATTACTCAAAGGGAAATGGCCGTGCAACTAATGACATTATTACTCAGCAGTGAAATAAATATGCACACCATAATAAACAATGCTAAGTGCAATCTTTGTCAAATGAAAAATAGGGTATGCCACTACATGATATGCATAAATATATATTCATTTCTGAATGCCAATACAATCCTTCCTATATGAAAGCCTAAATAAAACTCTCATCCAATAAATCCAATGCAAGTACCTCCTCAAATCCATATGCAAAAAATGCAACTACCTTGTATTTTTCAATATAAAAGAATGAAAATGCAATAAAAGTCATCTCAAACTCTTAGTCTCTGCAGCAGGTATAAAACACAAGCCCAGCAAGACACCGAGACAAAAAGAGTAATGCACTAATGGAAAAACAAAAAGGAAAAATGACTAAAACTACTTTCAAAGAAAAATCAATGAAAAGCGGTCTCTGGTTACAAAAGAAGCATCCAACAGCAAACATTAGACCCAAGGAAAACCCAACCACACTCACAACCCACCCAAGAACTTCCCACAACATCAAACTCACCAAAAGGGAGGATGTACATGACTGTTTAAAGAACAGCTGCGTATATACGTGACTTTTGGCCAAAAATATGCATGTATACACGGATTTTGGCCAAAAACCTGTGTGTATATGTGACTTTTGGCAAAAAAACCGCGTATGTACGCGACTTTTGGCCAAAAACCTACAGATACAGAGAAGACAGTGGTACAAAGTAGGCCAAGGGTCAAACCAATAAATCGGAGTGTCAATGGATGAACATCCTATAAAATGCAACATAGAAACAAGGAGAAACAAAGATCAAGTGAAGAATATCAAGCCCATTGTGCCCGCAAACCCCATATAAAAACAAGGAACATCCCCAACGGAGTCGCCAATTCTGTTACGTAGAGAAATTCCTATGGCTTGGGGTACCACAACAGACAGCTTAACTCCAAAAATCAATCCTTTCCTATATGCAAGAGAAACCAAACAGCTAACACTAAAGGATCTCGATTCGTACCTTGTTCCAGACAGTTGATGTAGATCCTCATTGAGCTTTCCAACTTCAGCTTGAATTGATAAATTGCTTCCTCAACATTCAATAAACAAGACAAGCATACTGTATATAATTGTGTTAGCTCTACTCTAGCATATATAATCAATAACATATAAGCATTTGAAATCATCCATGGATAAAATATTCATTCAAACACACATTATTGGACAAGAAAAGATATTTCTATTAATATAAAATCAGAGATTACAATGAATACAACCTCTGTTGACACGTCTGTGAATCAGAGAAACCGAGTCCCCCACTTGGACCTTTACCACTTCAATCCTCCATCTCTCGATAGCAAGCTCACAAGCAAAAGGTAAGCTTGGGAAGAACACAAAAGTGCTCCAAGGTACAAAGGGGATGCAGACTCAAGCACAAGTTTCAGCAACAATGGACTATAGTTCTCTTGCTCTTAATTCCTCGTGCCTTCAATGTATCCAAAGGGTTCCTTATATAGCTCTTCAATGGGGTAATGAAAGGTTGAATCCAAGAAATCTCAAGGCATATGGAAGGCTAGGAGACAAGTGAGTCGGATCCACATCAAGGAAAACTCCAAAATAATTTTGCCTTTTGCACACATCCCGATGTACACGGTTTTAGGGGTCAAACTCATGTAAATACGCGCTAAAGGGTTTAAAAGTCATGTATGGAAAATTTTTCATGTTTTTAGGGATGATCTTGGAAACATCAAAGGTACAAAAATGGTTCATGGGGTCTAAGGAGTCTACAGAGGGACAGGGAAGGCCATGAAAGTGTGATTCACCATGTGTGGTAAAATCAGCTATAACAATCATGATCATCTAACTCATGTTGATCATGCCCTTCATCATCGTCTTCTTCTTCGAGAGTACCCTCTTCATTACCTTCGTCTAGATTATACTTTATCATCCTTCCCCTTGGATTGTGTCTCACAACAACTGACCAGCCCGCTTTACCTAGAACCTTCGAGTAAAATACCTTTTCACATTGGCTTGAAAGAACATAGGGCTTTGTTCCTGGCTCAAACAACCTTGTATTTACCATGGTAAATCCATTATCATGTTCAATAATAGTTCTATTGGGATCACATTGATTCAATCGTAACCTGTACCATTTAACAACGAATAGAACCTAGATGTCTGACACTTCTAGATGAAACATTGGTCACCTCAAAGACTGCAGATATCCCACAATTTAATGTTTTATTTTTTTCATCCAATTTTTTGATGCGATATCTACAACCATTGCAGACCATAGCCTTATGGTATTTTACCTACAACAAGTAATACATGAAAATATTACACAACGATTCAATATTTATGATTAACTACATGTTTAAGCAGCCATACATGGAAAATAACAACATGTACATCAAAATGTAATTTGTAAAATAAAATATTTAGAGTGATTGATTAATATGCTTACATGCTTATCTTTTAAACCATATGCTAAATTGATTTCCCTTTCTATGATATTTGTATCTCCATTGCGATGTGTTGCTTTTACCAATGAAGCCACACCTTCCCATGATATTCCATGACCCAATTGTTCGCATCATTTAATCCATACCTTCATCCAGTCAAGATTTTGTGCTATGTATAAATGAATTGCATCCCACTCTCGACCAACTTCTTGATGACAATAAACATTAAAATTCAAGACAAATGTAAATTTTCTGAACAAAGTATATGCTCTTAATTGATGCAATAAATTGAAAATGGAATTATAATATTTACGATATAATTAACATCCACTAGCTAATAATTACCTTTCACCTTCCTCGATCTACCTTTCCCCTTCAGGTACTCCCCTTCAAAATTGTTATTGGAGTCTGGATCACAAATGCGATGTAAATTGAGCTTTGACATTAAATTAGGAAGATATTCACTAAAATACAACATGTTTGGTATACCATATATCCTTCCATCATAGAACCCTCAGCACATGCTCGTTGTCTCACCAAACCCTTCATAAATTTCAAGTCCCTCTCAACCATCCACATCGACCTTGAGTGCACAGGTCCACACAATTCAACCTTCTCAACTTGGTGTATGAGGTAGTGTTCCTATGCATTGAAAAATGTCGAAGGTAGATGCTTCTTCATTTCACACATGAGATGAGGAATTTCTCTCCTCCAATACTTTATATCTTCTTTATGGATTTCTTTAGATGTCAACAATCTACAAGTGATGCAAACCAATAACGATATTTAACAAAACAAAACATTAAATTACATAACATGAATTAGTGCAAAAAAAACAAATATAAATTATACGAATAATTTAAGAAACACTAAGCACAAGCAACTAATCGCTAGTTACCTCATGTATTTCCCAAGATTATATATAACTTGTTTGACATTGTTGTCAAAATTTTTTGGGAGAGGGAGAGGTAGAACATATTGTATCAATATACAAACCAAATCATTTTTTAAACAAAGAGTATACAAACAAGAAAAAAAATTATATGGACATAACAATAATAATTACCTTGATGAAGACGTTCAAATCATGCATTTTGACCCCCACAAAATCACCTTTTTTTGTTATGATATTCTTCAAGTTCGCACAAAATCAAGTGGGAAATTTAATTTTCCGCATTACTTCTTTGACAACATTACTTTGTTGCTCCATAAAAATCCATGGAATTGAGTTTATATTAATTTGGTCTGCGTTGCTATGAAATTGAATGACATATTTAATTGCATGGTTTCCTTCTTGAATGCCTTTGCAAGATTTCACAATTTTATCTTTCTCTCTCCTTAGCCCCAGTAGTCACCATAATGTTTCAGTCACATTCTTTCCAATATCCATTGTATCAAACATATGAGCAATTTGTAGGTGCTCATAGTAGGGAAACCTGCTGAATTGTATAGGATAACTTTTCATTCCTTGTGGAATCCCATTAATGCCTTGGTGATCATGAAGGACATCATGAATATTAGTTTATAAATAAATTACAGAAATCAAATATGGCCACTACAGTAATAAACTCACAATAAAAATTAAAATACATAACAATTCATATACAATGATTCATATGTACCATCTTGACGGTTTCTATTGTATTGCATCTTCCAAAGGTGAGGTGTCATTCTCTGTGGTTTTAATGTAGTCTCCTGCTTCCCATTGAAAATATTTTTTTCAGTTGTTCTATACCTGTGATTCTTAGAGAGAAAATGCCTATACTCATCAAACACCTCCTTTCTTAAGCTTTTTGAGCGGCAAGGTTTGATCTTAGGACCACAAACTGGACATGCAAATTTACCCTTTATCTGAAGACCTACAATATATAGATATGTAATATCTATGTCAATTATAATTATATATAAACTATATTAACTACTTCATATAATTGAATGCAATTAAAGTGGAACTTAAAAATACAAACCACAAAAATGGGTTAACCCTAGGGCATTGTGTATTGTCCATACAACCATTGCATTGAAATTTTCTTTGTCGTATTGTTCTAGATATCTCATACATAGTGATGCCATTCCATAACTTCAATAGCTCATCTATAAGAGGTTCGATATATACATTCATATCTTTGACTTGGAACTTACCTAATTGATTTGAAGTATATATAAAATATATAATTATGAGAACCATTAAGATATATAAACCATGCACAAGAGTAAAATAAAATATATATATATGAAATTAGGTAACATAATACGACAAATGAGATGCCACAACTACATTAGAAATAAAACAGTTTTAGACACAAAATACCTGGAATAATCATTGACAACATTATGTGGTCCTTCTTTATTGAAAACCATGGAGGAATGTTATTGTTGATAACAAAAATAGGCCACACCGTGTAAATGGATTTCATCTATGCAAATGGATTAACACCATCTACTGCCAAAGAAATACTAATATTACATTGTTATTCTTTAAAGTGAGGCCACTTTTCCTCCATATCTCTAAAAGCAGAACCATCTGCAGGCATTGGAATAACATCATCTTGACTTATGTTCCTAGCATGGTAATCCATAAATTGCACTATAATATTGCACCTGAACAGTTGTTGCAAACATGGAATGGTGGGACTATAACAAAGAATCTCGTGAGGCACCTTTTTTGTTAGTTGGTCTATTTGATATCTACTTATATGACATTCTATACATTCTATTGCAAATTCATATTGATTATAATATATAGCATGGTCATTGGGGCATGCCTAAATTGCTTCATAATGCATTCCAATCTCTTTCATGATAGAAGATAAATCTCGATATGTGCGAGGTAAAATATTTGATGGTGTAACAAAAATTCAGCTATCAAGCTACATCAAATAAAAATAAAAATAGAGTTAATGTAATATATAAATAATATTAACGAAACACACTTCATATGTATTAATTTGAATTATGAATTAACAATACAATTATTAGAGGAATAAATATAAACTTTATCACAATAGTATATATGTGATGGATTATTTTACATACCTTAGCATCTGTGTGATTGATATGTTTGAAAGACCATTCATAACATTCAAGTTCATTATCAACAATATAGTAAATAGAAGATTTCTTTTGGAGCCTTCATAAAGGGGTTCATATGCCTTATCGAGAAGAGGTATATCGTGAACATCATCAAATTCATCAATATTTGCATTATCATCATCATCGTCATCCTCCATTCTAACATTAAATGAATCATGGATAAATGTATTTGTACCACCATCTTCAACAACATTATCAGTATGATCATCTTCTTCAATATGATCATTCACTTGTTCTCTATTAAACATAAATGCTCCATGATCCTACAATACTTGTTATTAAATCACTTCCTCTGGACGATATGTCGTAGGATTTCTTTCCTTTATAAATACATGAATACATCAATAGATATAAGTTAATATAGGAAATATTAAAATAATACATACATTTACCAAAGCAAAAAATATAAAAAAACTTTATAATGCTAAACCTACAAGTGGACGATATTCATTCCCCCCCTCGGCGTGTCCATGTTCCCTACAATGTTTTGTGGCTGTTGAGATCAATATTATTCTCTTCTTAAATCCCCTGTAGTGAGTACATGGACAATAACATTTCCCACCACCCCTTCCTTTCGTTGCATCCCATAGTCTAGCAAGCAATTGACGATTGTGTTCGTTTGGATCAGGAATATTGCTATTTGACATTTTTTCACAAACTTCATGAATGAATACTATCGAAAATATTAAAAAATCAAGTTCCACTCATTACAATTTTCTCAAACAGTGGTTTGTCGAAGAATAAAAAAATTCCCGCAAACTGTATATCGAAGAAAAAAAAATTCCCCAAACCGGTTGTTGAAGAATAAAACAATTCCTCAAACCGTCCATTGAAGAATAAATAATTTCCGCAAACCGTCTATCTCTTCTATAGCAAACATGTCAAAATGTTAAAAAATGTTTATATTTATAATTTCACAGTCGTCGAATATCCGACGATATGAACCTGCTTACCATTGGAAATATGGCTTTATACTAGTTGAAATATGCCTTTATATTATTTCAAAAAATAGCCTAAGATCGTTGAAAGTTCAACGAACTCCCCTTCACCTGTCGCCACAAATTCAACAAATACCCTTTCACTTGTCATTGCAAATCCAATGAACTAGTGTTGCAAAGACTCATAAATAAACATACGATGAAAAAATTTGAAAAACCAACGATGCTGAAAGAAATCAAAAGGTACAATACTTTTCATCATTGCAATCTGACAAAAACATACTTTATGTCATATGCCTTCGGATTTTGGGCTCAAATTCTGTTGTGATAGAAACCAAACCCTTCTATAGATAACACTAAAGGTGTTTAATTCATCATGAAGAAAATATATTAGAATAGCCTGGTTGAATAGAAAAAGATAACCTAACCTTTGATAAAAGAAATACATTTTCTAATAAACAATGAGTTTAACCTATAAGTGAAGAAAGAAGTAATGCAAAAAATATAGCCTAGCTTATAGAAGACAGTTACTAAATATCCATTCATAATTCAATCTCCCCTTTTAATAATAAAACATGTGAAGTTTGTAAGCGAAAAATCAAGAACCTCGTACCTACAAGATGAAGTTGTTTTAATGGCTGAAAATCTTGCACACTCAAATACCCAGCATTAACAAATTCATAGAAAGATCTGACCTCTATTTAGATAACTAAATAACTTGGGAACTACCACGTTGCACCCAACCATGACCCAAACCCATTCTTGGTTTCAATCCAGATCCCCCTGAGCTGGTTCCAACACGAAAGTAACTTAGATATCCTAAGGTAAGGCTTCACTATCTAGGATATTAGGTTCTGTATCAATTCTCCTTTTTTCTTTTAGGAAAAATGTTATCCAAGAAATCTATTGAGAAAAATCACGTAGAATTATGGAATAATCAAAATATCCCCAAGCCTCTCTTTGACTTGGTATTTTATAGGCAGACTTTTCAGTCAAAAGGGCAGTTAAATCAAAAATCATTTGATTTCTTGAAATGACCCTTTTTATTTAATTTAGGTAATTTTAATATTTAACTTAGGAACTTTTGACTAGTTCCTATTTTGAATCTTGTAGGTATTTCAATATTTAATTATCATTAGTAATAATAATAACATAAGGATCCTTTATTTATTACTTATAGATATTAGTATTATTGCTATTCTTACTCTGTATACATATCATGTATATATATATATATATATATATATATATATAT
>LPNX011053361.1:446831-495479 GCA_001517045.1 Pseudotsuga menziesii
TAGGGGTTAGGTCAACTAGGTTAGGCAACTCTAAACCTCCTTGCATGTTGGATTCCCTCGTATAAAATGGTATTTATTCAGTAATTGATGGGATACAGAAATTCAAAATTTTATTTAATCACTTAAAAATAAGTAAGATGAAATCAATGTTTTATCCAAGTCGTTTTCACTTGACATATTAATTCTTTTCAGTAACTCCTAGCGCTTATCTAGAGCCCATACTCAACACTAAAAACATGGAGTTACAAACTTAGTGCAATTCCAAAGCTCCTTGCTCAACACTAATGCTAGGATGTATTTGTAGGATACACCTAGGGATACAATGGCCAAGGATCCAATGTTCCGGAGCTTATGCTCAACATCAACTTGGAAGGATCTAGGGCTTATGCCCAACACTTCCAATTTTATCTTTGCATGTGCTTCAAGGATTCATGCTCAACACAAATGTCTCATAACTCATGTGTTATAGAGCTTCTTACTCAACACAAATATAAATACTCATGTGCTCCAAATATTCTCTCCCAACACAAAACATCAAATACCCATGTGCTCTAGATCTCCTCACTCAACACAAAACATCTCATCAATTATGTGCTTTAGGGTCCACGCCCAACACATGAAATCATATATATATATAAAACATATGCAATTGGATTACGCCCAATATATCAAACAATAATCATGTTCATATGTAGTGGGGTCTTAGACCCAATATACCAATTAAACATCAAAGTAACATCATAATCAATGGGGCTTATGCCCATAAGTGTTAGGCCAAAATTCAGGATATTACATATGGACTTTCAAAGCTTGATCCTCATTTTCATTTAGCTTCTCTTCTCTAGCTGCTATTATTTATTCTTCTTCATTAGAGGAAATTTGGGGTCTAAAATGGGCCTTATAAGAAAACGTGCCAGAATAAGATTTTGTGAGTTGGAATTCAAGAACCAATAGAATTTCAGTAAAATAAGTCAACCATAATGGTTGAATTGACATATTTGTCATTAAAAAAAACTACTTTTTTTGTTCGTATTTTCGACATATCTCATTGTGTTTTTACTCAAATTTCAATCGGGAGAGCTCGTTGGATGTGGAATTTGATTCCGCATCCAACGAGTACCCACACTGTATATTTTTGACAGACCTTGCTACCCTAGAAACAAGAAATACCTGAAAAAATGTGATGATGATGTCATCATCACGTTTTTTCAGGTATTTTCTTGTTTTTGGGGTAGCGGTGTCCGTCAAAAGTATGCAGTGTGGGTACTCGTTGGATGCGGAATTTGATTTCACATCCAACGAGCTCTCCTGATCGAAATTTGATTAAAAACACAGGGAGATATGTCGAAAATACGAACACAAAAAGTAGTTTTTTTCTTTCTTCCTCCAAAATCAATCAATATTATTTTATTATTTTAACTATTATTTTATTATTTTCCTTAGGAGGCCCATTTTAGACCCCAAAATTCCTCTAATGGAACACATTCATCCCATAACTATCAGAATTTGGTTAGTTGTCTTCTTGAATAGATTCCCCAGATAAAGGATTCCGAATCTCTTGGAAGACCATTCAAGGTGGTCATTACAATTTATGCTTCTTCAACCATATTACTAATAGATTCCAACTGCTCCTTAATTTGAGCTACTCTTGTTAAATATGATTTCATGGTTTTTTCCTTTTGATCCTTTACAGTTTTGAGGTGATTCCTCAAGGTCATCTTTCTATTGATGTTGCTTCCTTCAAATAAGCTGGATAGAGAATCAAACATTTATTTTGGTGTCCTCATTGAGGATACTTGAGGAATCAATTTATCTTTGATTGAATCAACTATGATTCTCTTAGACTTAATCATATCCTTCTTGTATTTGGACTTAGATTCAACTTCTTTTGGTTATGCCACTTCCTCCTTTATAAATCCTTCTAGATCATTTTATTCTAAGATGACCATAATCTGATACTTCCATGCTCTGAATTTTTCAGCACCCTCAAGATTCTCATCTACATTGGTACTCTTTATAATATTTTAACATAATGAGAACTTCAAATGGAATTAGAAGAAGTAGTACTTACTTGATTAATACAACTTCTGGATGACCTTCTTCAGGATGACCTAGGGCTTGATGTAGAAACCCTAATTTTTCAGTTGGGATCACTAATAGGGTTGAGTGATGGAAATGATGTGCCTTCCTAGGGAGAGATAGACTATATATATATTGATTTTTCTAGGATTGCTGATGGAGTTTCATGAAAAGTGAATCCCTAGTTCTTCATGGCAGTAGTATCTGGTCCAAAACTGAAACTTCTTGGAATTGAGTTATGTTTTCATAGAAATATGCGCCCTTCTAGGGAGATTTGAGTGAGCCCTTTTTTCTAGTTGATATGTTGAGGGATTTTTTCAAAGGATCAAACCCTAGTTTTGAAGTGTCTCCTTTCAGGGTGTCTCTAATACCATGTTAAGCTTCTCTTAATTTCTTAGATGATATCTTAAAACAATTTTCACTAGTAGGATCACTAAAAGAACAACAAGAAGAGTAACACAAACAACACAAATATTTTCCTCGGGGAAACTGTTAACCCAAAAATTCCCTCACTCGGCTCTACATGGCCTACACCACCCAAGGACACCCATTCACAACCTTTGTAACACCCCATTAGACCCCCACACCATCAAAAAGGCTTAAAAATGAGTAAAATGGCTTAAAAACCCCAAAAAGGAGCCTAAATAACTCTCCTAGGGGCTAAAGCCTCCAAAAAGGGGCTAAAACCCCTCAAAGGAGCCTAAAAACCTAAAAGGAGCTAAAGTTAGGGAGGAAGGGGCTAAAAGCCCACAAAGGGGGCTAAAGCCCTGACCAAGGGCTTAAAACCCTAAAAGTCCCCAAAAAAGCTATAAAAGAAGGGTGGGGGGTCACTCTCAAACAACTCCTTCCTTGCATACTATTATGATGCCCGTGGATGCCTTGAGACTCTTTGTTTCTTGAGCCACCCACATCCCCCTCTCTTCCACTCACATTCCCCCTTGAACCATAGCTCCTCCTCCATTGCTGAGTGAGATAGAGAGAGGTGCTTCCCTCCAGCCAGGGCATGGTGGCCCATTTCACCAAAGGAGAGGTATAACATTGTTTTCTTATGTGTTTTGTTTAGTAGTTTAGTTGTTTTATGACCCATGTCTCTTTCCACGTTTGATTTTTAACATGTTTTGCAGGTTTATTTTTTCTTAACAGTTGTTTGCAGGTAGTTAAGGTGAAGCCCTAACCTTGTTTGCAAAGGGGTTCACAACCATTATTTCTTGATCTTTGCTTTCTTTCTTTCCCGCTTTTCTTTCTACATTTTTCACATGCAGGAACCTACCCTTCTATCCTATAGACAGAAGGGAGCCTTTCCTACCCCTATATTAAGGAGAAATCCCTACTACAAAACTGGCGACCATACCAGGTCAATCCCACCAGATCCCTGGTTCAGTTTTTTCAAATTTCAATTTTTTTCAGTTTATGCCATAGTTTTAGAAATTTCTTGTCAAATATTGCTTAGATCTATTTTATTTACAGTTTTTATTGTTTTTGAAGCCTCTGTAAGGAAAATTCGAGTCAGTTTGGCCACAGTACAGGTTACTGTCGACTGGATCTGACTCGGGATCATAAAAACCCAAATCCAGGGTAGGTCGCACTTATTGGGCCTAAACAGGGGATGAGGTCGCTCTTTTAGGCCTCACAGGTGCGATCAAGTCACCATTTTCCCCCGAAAAGGTGCGACTTCACTCAGAAAGGTAGACCACTTCTGTCTGTAAAATCTGTGCAACCCCCTCACTCGTTTCTGGAAAAATTTCGCGACCCCCTCGCCGAAATTGACCCAAAATGTGCGGTCTATCAATCAGTACTTAATTTTCAGTTTAATAGGGACTGTCAGTGTAGCTCAGCCATCTCTGTCTAACACAGTAGTTCAATTTATATTTATGTTTTATTTTACTGTAATTGCATCAACAAAAAACTGTAAATTCAAAATAAATTTTAATGGATTAATTAGTGAATGTAGCTTAACTAAAATTAACATAAAACTAAATATCTTGCTTACCCTTCCTTCTTTACCCAATCATCACCCTTCAAGGTATTCTGGGATACGACGAAGGGAATAGCTCATATAGTCCTAGGCCCTTCACTGAATATTGTTCTAAACCATTAAAAATGGATGACATGGAAGGTAGAGGGGGTAGAGAAGGAGGGCTTCTCATGGCGCTAAGAGTCCTCCTTGTTGACCATCCTTGCATCTAGGAGGCGACCTGTGGATCTACGGATGGGCTTAGTCCCATTGTGTTGAGAGCCCAGCACCTTCTCTTGGTCTAAGATGAAAATAGGTGCAAGGTAGTCACCTAGTTAGGCTATCACATTCAAGGTTAAAAATGTATCTGTTTACAAATTTTTGATTATTCACTGCTTGCACAACAATGATATGAACCCTGCCACAATATGATGAATTCATAAACCATTTGTAGCCACCTGATACTAGAAATATAGAAAACCAAATACACCATACCAAGTAATCAACCCAACTCAGTTCATGACGCTAAGAGAGCCTTAAAATTTATCAATTTACACTAAGTTCAAACAACTCTGCAGTATTTGAGGACATGAGTCCCTAACTGCTTCAACCATGGGAAGTACTTGGGCTCAGCCCAGAAACTCATTGTGAGGAGTACTATGGGAACCCCAAAGTAGCTGGATGCTGAGAGGAATTGCCAAGCGAAACGGGTAATGACCCCCACCGATTGAGTAGAAAAACCCGTGAGGAAAAATCCAAGCGCTGTCTTCTGGAAGTCTTGGTGGCCGAGTGACCACCTATAGCCAATAGGAAGCCATTGAAACTGGGGTCCAAACATCATTCCCATAAGTGTGATAAATATCTAACACAATTGATCCCCCACTCTCTTCCTCATGCCTAAGAGGCGAACCACAACCATTCGGGACATTAAACCGACACCATTCTCAGTGATCTCCCACACCATAAAAAGGCCACACAGCCTCTTATTCAGATTCAAACCCATACCAATATGAACCAGACCTCCATACTACACCATCAAGCCCCATGGTTGGTGCAAATCCAGATCCATTTTTCGGCATAACCATAGAAAGTGGACCCATGTCCACACCACAACCCTCCAGGTGGCCGAAGCACAGTCATGCAAACTGTCATCAGTCAGCTACCACCACCCATAGTGACCAGCTAAGCTGGCCCACTTGCAACACATGGGGGCAGTGGCCCTTCCCCACAACCTGCCCCTCTTACCACATAGGGGGGTAGTGGACCATCCACTTAAATTGCCCCTACTGTCATACATGGGGGCAATGTCCCCTCCACCCACATTGTCCCTCCCACCATAAGTGGGGGAATTGGCCCATCTACAATGGCACAACCAATACCCCCAATTATGCAGGTACATTATGCACCTACAAACCCCACCACCATCCCTTGCCCATCTCACATCAACCTGGGGTCAAATCTGCCTTTCATGGCTCGTCTTAACTTGCCTAATTTGGCTCGATTGACAAACGACCCCATTTTCCATCAATATTTTTGGCCTCCAATGACAACTAAGCTACCATCAGACTTCCCCAAGTTTGAAGGCAAGGCAAGGGAAGGTCCCCAAAACCATATTATGACATTCCATCTATGGTGCTCGTCCAACAGCATCATAAACAATTCCATCAGGCTGAGGCTATTCCAACGCACCCTTACAGGTGCTACAGCCAAATGGTACATTGAGCTACCACAGGAAAAATATCCAGATTTCAACTCCTTAGCTTTCATGTTCCTACAGTATTTCCAACTCCCCGTCAGATATGATGAAGGGGTGGAGATCCTGTTGTACTGTCACCAAAGCACTGCGACACATATAACTGACCACATCCATGAGTGGCACCGATTTCACAGCTTGTGTAAAATCCAACTTGATGACATGATATTCTTGGATTGGTTCCTCAAAACCTTACTCCTGCCCATAGCAAAGGACGTCAGATCCAAACGTCCCCAATCTGAAAGGGAGGCCATACTGAAATCCCAATAGTTTGACCTGATCTACGCTCAGTCTGGATATCTATACACCATCATTCCAGACGCTCCCCGTTCGAGTACATCCTACCGTGATGCACCGGGGGCATCCCATGCTGCAGATGGCATCATAGGCTCGGTCTCCCAACAGCCACAGCACTGTCCAACACCACCTATAGCTCCACCACAACCAAGAAACACTGCTAGTATTGCTTACCAAAACCAAACTCTATACTATGCCAGAATGATGTCCCAGTCCGGAGCAACAACTTCCTATGCACAACCTGGGCCACCACAGCAGGATCAGGCCATGGCATGGCCAACACAATAGTACACGGGGAAAATTCCCACATTTGCGGAACCACAGCCCACACAAATTTATTATGCACCCCCAGTGCAAGCAGTTCAATCCCCTGCCTCTGGTCAACCCGCTCCATTGGGACAAGTATTTTCACAACAAAACTGTCCCAACTAGCCTGCCCCCAACAATCAACAAGGGAAAGCTAGAAATAATCGGCCCCGGAACCAATCCAATAACCAATCACAGGGAGGCGGTCAACAACCAAACCATCCCAACAATGCCGCAGCAAACCGACCCACCCAAAACCCCCCATGACAAAATTCACCAAGATGCAACACCCCGTTGTGCACAAACCAACCATGCACACTCTGTGAGGTCTATGGGAACTACACATTTGAGTGTCCCCTCATGGATCAAGCTAAGCAGGACATTCAGAATGAGGCCCAATAGGCCACCAACACCACAAACCAAGCCCAAACCAACCCAGCACCATAAGGACCTCCTCCTATGGTGCTTCAAACCCCACTACTAGTCCAAGGATTGGTGGCAACCGCACCTCCTCCCCAAGCCAATCCCAATGCTCTAGGGGCACCTCCTATGGCCGAAACAGGTGTTCACCACCTTCTAGCCATGACAACTGAAGAGGTTAACTTACAAACTAGACAGAATCAGTACGGTACCACCACCGAACCCGCTGACACATCAGTGGAATCTACATCCAAATCAGTCAATGCACCTCTTCAGTACCCCCTTTCCCCGCCCCCCCACACGCCGAGTGGCTAGCAATGCCACAGCTAGAGATGCTGTCATCTATAGCATTGTGGATGATTTGGACCAAACACCAACGGGCATGTCCTCTCTAGAGGTCCTCAAAACATTCCCAACGCAATGAAAAGCGTTACTAGCCACCCTTGGGGTCGTAGACCCCTCCAACTCCAAGTTGATCACGTTTGACATAGAGAATGGAGAACCACACATGCCATCGACCATCACTTTCCAAATCCTAGTGTCCATCTAGAATTTGGTTGTGCACCGGTGCATAGTAGATGAGGGGGCATCTACGTATGTTATGTCTACCCTAGTTTGGAAAAAACTTGGCTCACCATTTCTGCAACCGTCCTCCATAGCTTTGTAGGCTTACGATGGCCATCCCACTAAAGCCCAAGGAATCCTCCCCCATGTCCCCATCACATTAGCCGGGAAGACAGTGCTAATCGACATAGAGGTCGTCAACGCTCAACTGGACTATAACCTTCTCCTTTGAAGAATTTATATGTACGCCATGAGAGCGATCACATCAACTGTCTTCTGTCTCATGATGTTCCTCCATGAAGGGAAGATCGTGACGGTTGATCAACTCACTTATCATGATCCGCAAGGGTTAACAGCGCCAGCCAATGTTATCCCTACCATCACCACCATTGAGCCACAAGGGGCGACCGTGACACACCAATGTCGTCCCTGCAATAAACACTACGATTGAAAACACACCATCCTCCCCATTGTTGAATGTGGTCACTGGGTTTTTTGTTGATCCCACCATGACGGCTCCTTTCCCCTCCGTGTCACTTCCACCGACACAAAATGATATTGCAGACTTGTGCATGGTCTCATCCAGCACCACTACACCCAAAAAACCACCGCAGTTGTAGCCCCAACCACAACCACAACATCGTCCGTAGCCGCAACACCAATAGTAGCTGCAACATCACCCATAGCAACAACATTACGCGCAGCCTCAACCACAAATGCATCCCCACATGCAACCAGCTGGGATTTATCTGGGCTCATCTCCAGTCCATATGATTCTCTTCCTCTTTTCCCCACCTGGTGTCATGAGCAAGTCGGTAATGGCTACCTTAAGGCTACCCAATTTACATTGGGAATTTCGGTGTGGTATCTTGATCCACCAACTCAACCAGCAATTCCCCAGTTGGTCTTAACCCCAGTGCAACCCATTGCGGTCGAGTCTCACCCTCCACCCAGTCCACAAAAGCCAACCGCCGCACCCACACCCGCACCACCCCACCTTAAAAGGGCTAGGGGAAATAATGGCAAAGCCACCACAGAGCCACGACAAGTCCCACTTTGTGCCATCTGCGAGAAACAGGGCCATCCAACTTAGAATTGCCCTGAAATCCCAATGATTCGTGCGCATTTAGATGCCATGGATGAAAACGAAAACATCCCCATGGTTGAACTCCCAACCACACCGATAGTCAGGAACAAGGCATTGAGAAAAAACCATGCTTGCACCCTTTGTATCTTGTATGGCCATTATTCTCACCATTTCCAAGACTTGCCCAAATTTTGAATGGCTCTAGCTAACCTCTGTCAACATTCCCTTGAGTCTGAAATCACCTTGATCGAAGAAGTTCACCCCCCACTGCCTTCTTCAGACACCATGTCCATTTACATGATTTCCAGTTCAACTGAACCACTTATCTCCACTTCCAATGACGGTCCATCAGACCTATCTCTTCATTGCTTCAACAATGATGAGGAGATACTTGAAGCTTTGACTGCCCCGGAATACCCATCGGATGACATGCACCATCGCTCGTTCTTCCTCCCTGAAGAACTTGTGTCACTGTATGACTAGTTTTCCATGGAGACCAAATATTTCATCCATGGGAAAGTCAACTGGTTCAAGAACCCAATCCTGACACCAAACGCCTTCGAAGAAGGAAACATGGCCAACATTTCACCCACCATCAAAATCAACATCTCAACCCATCCTGAGATTGTTGAAGAAATCATGCTAGGGGAATATTGCTCCTCGAAAGAGGTTGCTACCTAAAAATCTCTCTTCCAAGAATTCCACGACATCTTCGCCTGGTCTTACACTGAAATGCCTGGCTTATATCCATCCATCGTGGAACACCACATCGACACATGGCCCAATGTGGCACGCGTACGTTAAAAACAACAACCCATTCACCCTTCCAAAGTAGTCGCAGTGAAAGCCGAGATAGAGAAGCTGCGTATAGCTAGATTCATCTACCCCATTGCGTACACCACTTGGGTTTATAATCCTATTCCCGTGAACAAAAAATAGGGTACCATTCACGTTTGCACGAACTTCCGTGACCTCAATGGGGCATGTCCCAAAGACAACTTCCAAACACCCTTCATCGATCAAATCATTGATGCATGCACCAGACATGAGGCCTTTTCCTTCATGGACAGATTTTCCGGATATAACCAAATCCAAATCCGGAAAGAAGACTATTACAAGACAGCATTCACATATCGAGTCATGCCCTTTGGCCTGAAATACGTTGGAGCCACCTTCCAGCGCGCCATGACATATTGTTTCCACGACCTAATTCACATCATCTTGGTCTACCTGGACGACCTTACCACTCGATCACCAAAACAAGCACAACATATAGACGACTTGCAGCAGGTCTTTTTACGTTGCCGCAAGTACAAAATTTTCCTGAATCCCCTCAAGTGCATTTTTTGTGTCCCAGAAAGTTGTCTACTTGGATTCATCATATCCCAAAAAGGGATAACGGTAGATCCCCTCAAAGTTCAAGCTATCCTTGATCTTCCTTCCCCAAAAACTCGGTACCAACTACAAAGCTCCAAGGCAAGGCCAACTTCCTTCACCACTTTGTGCCATAGTATGCAATAAAAGCTTATGGATTCATTCACCTGCTCCACACAAAAATCCCCTTTGTTTGGGATCAACAAGCACAAGAATCATTTGATGCACTCAAGCAAGCCCTGGCTTCTGCACCATTACTCTCAGCACCAGACTTCACTCGAGACTTCATTCTCTATGTGTCGGCCTCGGACAATGGCATCACTGGAGTCTTGGTCCAAGAAGATGATGCTCTCCATGAGCATGTGATTTACTACATCAGTTAGAAGCTAACAGGATCCCTACTACGATATTCACCCGAGGAGAAATTGGCCCTCGTCGTCATCTTCTCGGATCAGAAGTTGTGCCAATACATCATTAAAAACCATATGCATGTACTGGCTGATTCAAATCCAATGCGGTACCTCTTAAGCCATCACCTTCTACAAGGTTGAGCAACTAAGTAGGTAGTCATCCTCCAAGAGTTTAACCTAGAATTAGTGTCCTCAAAAAGCACAAAGGCACTCATGCTAGCCACACTCATGACTGATCTACCCCCATTAACCACATCATCACCCCCCAAGGATGATCTCCCTGATGATTTCCTATTTTTCATATCCACGAATGACCCATGGTATGGAGACATCCTTCTCTATTTATGAACACAGAATTTCGTAGCACACTTAAACCATGAGGATAGGTGATGCATCCGACATCAAGCCATTCACCATTTTTTGAATGGAGATGTTTTGTATCGTTGAGGCATCGATACCATCCTACGTCATTGCCTCACCCGTGATGAGGATGAGACCATCCTCAACGACTGTCATAGTGGAGCCTGTGGTGGCCACCTTTTAGAACTAACAACCACCCAGAGGATTCTACGTGCTAGATATTTCTGGCTCTCCATCTTCGTTGATTGCATAGAGGCAGTCAAGCATTGCCACAACTGTCAGCTCTTTGCTCCAAAGGCAAGAACCCCCCCTACACCATTACAACCCATAGTCACAGTTGGGCCCTTCTGCAAATGGGCAATCGACTTCATGACAATCAACCCCATCTCAGCTAATGGTCATAAATACATCATTATGGCAGTCGATTACTTCACCAAGTGGGATGAGGACATGCCCACATTTGATTGCAAAGATGAAACCGTAGCACGCTTCTTCTTTAACCATGTTATTTCACGATTTGGTGTTCCTAAACAATTAGTCTAAGACCATGGAGCACACTTTCAATATGTCATATGGGCGGAACTGTCAACCAGGTTGAAGTTCGAACACCAGTACTCATCATCCTACTACCCATAGGGCAATGGCCAAGTTGAAGCAGTCAACAAAATCATCAAAACAATGCTCCAAAGGATGGTAGGAAATCATAAAACCAACTGGAGTCACATGTTATTCTCTGCCCTATGGGCTTATCGCATATCCAAAAAAAACGCAACCAGATTCACCCCTTTCTGGTCAGTACATGGCATTAAATCAATGCTCCCTATAGAGTTCCAAATCCCATCTCTTCGCCTCATGGTGGAACTCCTTCCAGATACTTCACCTTTAGAAGAGCGACTCCTCCAACTTGAGAAACCCATATAAGACTGTCGAGCTGCACTCCAAGCCATTGAAGCAATGAAAACATGGTCAAAGGTCCACTATGACTCCCATGTCCACCCTTGCACTTTCAGTGAAGGTGATATGGTTCTAGTCTATGACCAACCCAATGATAAGTTGGGAAAAGGCAAGTTCAAGTCAATGTGGTATGTCCCATATTTCATCCATTGTTTCCTCAAAAAAGGGGCATACATCCTTATTGACTCTAATGGACAACTCTTGGAGAACCCCCGCAACGAGCTCTACCTCAAGAGATTTTAGGCTTAACATCACCAACGAGTCGCTTCATTTTCTTTTCTTGCTTTTCAACATTTTTTAGCACAATTCAAGGGCAGCACCATGAGCTACTAATCCAATGTCACCCAGAACTAGTTCGAGACACCTCTCACACCTCTGGGCTCAAATTTCTATCTCTTTATGAAACCATCGTCTCATGTTTAACAAATAAACTTCGGGACCATTTCCCTGGAAGTTGCCTTGATTTACAAGCCACAGCATGATGATGCAAGTGTCTACAGACCTGTACTTGTATCACTCTTTCCTACTGCTACTCATGCATATTTTCAGGCCACCGCCCATTAAGGAACACTATTTTCATTTTTGTTTTGCATTTTAACACATAGCTGTCTACTATCATCCACCGCACCTTACGAGGATCTCTGAACCAGTGTCCAGAAAACAATTTATTTTTCTTACATGTATTTGGCATATAAGTGCCCCTGTACTTGCACTCACATCACATGTAGTCAATTCCATCCACCGCAACTCACACACAGCTCTCCTGACCTCTATCCAAGAGCCACCTCGGTTTGTGTGCCTCTACTGCACCAACTCATGTGCCTCTGCCGCAATCTATCACGTGCATGTATTGGTATGTTTGAGAGCCATATACTCTATCCATACTGTGTGGATGACCTTTGGACCACTGTCCACTATCCCAACATGGGGCACCGCCTGTACCACTGCAATCAGTTGACCATACTAGAGTTTCATTTAAGATATTTTCTGACTCTTAAAAACAATGAAAAGATAGCCGAGCGCAGCTGCTTCCTTTTCTGCTTGCTAAAATATAGGAAAGGGAGTCTACTTCATCTCGTTTACCTCCTTTTGGGGACCATGTAGACCATAAAATGAAAAGGACCACCTTGGTGTATTCAAGCCAAGACCGTTCCCCTCTGCATACTTTTATGCTTTCTCTGGCAGAGGGGCCGCACCTTATGAAAAATCTCACCACAGGTTGTCATTAAGATCTTTTCCAACCTTCTCATTAAGAAAATATTGCCGAGCAAACTTGGTTTCATTCATGCTTGTAAAATTATCTGAATGACTATCTAGTCAGTATAGGTTTAACCTTTTCCGGCCTGATTGGACTACCAATGGTAAAGAAGTCTCTCATCCCCTACAGGATGGGTGAGCTCTCTTATGTATACTTTTACCCTTTTTCAGGCACAGGAGACTACCAACGAAAAATATCCCCCACTGGAGTCTTCTTCATGCTTTCAGAATCTCTAACATTGAAAGCACCATCGAGCACTTACCTTCTCAGGCTCGTCAAAAATCCATGAGATCGTACCACAACAGTGTCCCTAGACACCACCCCATAGAAAATAGTTTGGCAGCATCCCCACTTTGGGTCGCCTTTGTTCAGAGTACTCTACAATGTGTCTTCCTTGGATCCCATCAATATCAAAAGTGTCCACCCCCTCCAAGTATTTCCCATATGTAGTGACATTCATGGTATTACAGCTATGATCCCATTCCCATGAGTCAGTTTCATTTTCTTCCTAGTATGCCCTGCCGTCATACTCTGAACAAAGGAAGTTTGAGTCTACCACACTCCCCCTACCCCTGTTCAAATATTTCCCTCCCCCCCCCCCCCCCCAATTTAGTGGGTCACTCCGCAGATTGTCTCACACCTTTTGGTTATTTCCCTCATGCTCCTGGTCAAGAAAACATCATTTCCTTGACTAGGGGTAGGTCTCCCTCTATCGATGACAACACGCATATTCCAGAGGATAGACCCAGAGGTCCCTGTACCTTAGCTTCATTAACATCATTGATGAGTTCCTTGGACCACTTGAGAGGAGTCCTTAGTGCCTCTTGGGATGGTTGTTTCTCACGTGCTCGACTTCTACTACATCATCGGACCATTGAGATTCATACAGGGTTTTGTCTGTGCAATATTTGGTCGAAGACCCCTGATGTCACCTAACTCTAGCACATTGATGAGTCTACTCGAGGGACCTAAATAGGTTATGTCCCTTGTGATTTCTGGGTTGCGTTGAAGACAGTGTTCAAAAGCCCCAGTAGTGCTTCGATATACCTTTGTGATTGATGCAGCATACTTGTACCACAGAGACTCTAACTCTCAATCAGCGAGTCCATACAGCTATGTACCATTCTAGATCCAGCAGATCGTCAGTCATGAAGATATAGCATTCTCATGAGAATGCCATGGGTCCAATGTACCAGATCAGTATCATATTCAGCCTCACATTGAGGCAACCATTATTGTATCATCAATTGTATATGATTGGCTCTTGTATTGTAGAGCATAGATCAAATTATTCTTTTGACATTGTCACGAGTATGGGGATGCCCGCCTTGTCCATATACATGTCACACATTATTTGTATCTCACCCATTGATGGGAACCATATTAATACAAAAAACAAAAGCCACCATGCCCCAGCCTCGGAAGCACCACCTCTATGCAGCAAATCCTATGATGTCCATCGGCTATACGATGAGCTCTTGCCCTCACACAGCAGGGGGAAATATGTTAACCCAAAAAATCCCTCACTCAACTCTACATGGCCTATACCACCCAAGGACACCCATTCACAACCTTCGTAACACCCCATTAGACCCCCACATCCTCAAAAATGCTTAAAAATGAGTAAAAGGGCTTAAAAACCCCAAAAAGGAGCCTAAATAACTCTCCTAGGGGCTAAAGCCTCCAAAAAGGGGATAAAACCCCTCAAAGGAGCCTAAAACCGTAAAAGGAGCTAAAATTAGGGCAGAAGGGGCTAAAAGCCCAAAAAAGGGGATAAAGCCCTGACCAAGGGCTTAAAACCCTAAAAGTCCCCCAAAAAACTATAAAAGGAGGGTGGGGGATCACTCTCAAACAACTCCTCTCTTGCATACTGTTATGTTACCCATGGATTCCTTGAGACTCGTTTCCTCTCAAGCCACCCACATCCCCCTCTCTTCCACTCACATTCCCCATTGAGCCATAGCTCCTCCTCCATTGCTGAGTGAGATAGAGAGAGATTCTTCCTTCCAGCCAGGGCATGGTAGCCCATTTCACCAAAGGGGAGGCATAACATTGTTTTCTTATGTGTTTTGTTTAGTAGTTAAGTGTTTTCCGACCCATGTCTCTTTGCAGGTTTGATTTTTAACATGTTTTACAGGTTTATTTTTGCTTAACAGTTGTTTATAGGTAGCCAAGGCAAAGCCCTAACCTTGTTTGCAGAGGGGCTCACGGCCATTATTTCTTGTTCTTTGTTTTCTTTCTGTCCCTCTTTTCTTTCTGCATTTTTCACACACAGGAATCTACCCTTCTATCCTATAGATAGAAGGGATCCATTCCTACCCCTGTAGCAAGGAGAAATTCCTACTACAGAAACCACAAGGGAGAAAACCCCGCAAAACTTTGTCAGTATAGAACTCAACCATAGCAATGTAAATCCGAGACAATTACTTCTCTCTCCTTTCTAGTGCACTTTTTCTTCTCTCTCTTGCAAACATTCTTGAGTGAGTGTGTACAAATGAAGGGGAGCACCTCCCTATTTATATTTGTCACTCGACTTTCCTAAGACCTAATAGTATTGACTTGTCTAAATGACAGAACCAACTTGTCTAACAAGACACCAAAAATTATATTTATTATAATGACACTTGGGTACTATTGACCTGACTTACATCTAGAGGTTTACATTAGTCCTTTCAATGACACTTACATGACCAAACTCACCTCCTGATGGAGGAATACAATCAATACATATGGAATATCTTTTGAAGTTACAATACTTTAATACTTGATCTTCCTTTCATTTTGTTTCTCGACCAAGGATTTATATTCCTTGAACTTACTGAATACTTCATTTTTTTCCTTTCAAGAAATATATCCAAGCCTTGCATGATAAATCATTTATAAAGGAAACATAGTACACATACCTGCTTAATGATATAGAAGACATGGGTCCACATACATCCAAGTGTATCCATCTCCAGTATTCCTTTATCCTTGCTTTCACTGCTGGGAAGTGTCTTCTTTGAATTATTTCCTTGTTCACATCCTTTGCATTTGTCTTCATTCTTTACCTAGATCTCTGGAAGTATGAAGACTACTTTTCTTTCCATCGGTAGTGCTCTATAGTGCACATGTGCAAGCCTTCAGTGCCATAATTCACTTGGCTCTATTGACTCATGTTCCAATGCTTGTTGAGGAAGTCCTTTTAGTTTGTACAAGCCATCACCTTCTTCTCCAATTACTGTTGCATCATCTATTATCTTTCAATTAGGCCACATTAACACTTTTCCATATACAAATGCAACTCTCATTCCCTTTGCATCTAGTGGAGAGATGGAGAGAAGATTCTTCTTCAATCCTGGAACATACAGCACATCCTTCATATTTAAGGATTTCCCAGAGTCTATCTTGTATGAATCTACTCCACTCCCTTTTATGGGGTATTGATAAGCATCCCCAACTTTCACCTTGTGAGGTGACTCATGATTAGACATATTAAGGAATGATTCCTTGTATCCCATCATGTGTTTGGATGCCTCAATATCCACAAGCCAATCATTGCTTCCATATTGTGAGATAGTGTCCGTAAGTGTTGATATTAGCACATACTCTTCATTTGAATCATCCTTCTCTCTTCAAAATATTTTTTTTGTTGGTTCATCGTCTTCAGCAACATGAGCATGGTGTCTCCTCTTCCTGATGGGACAGTCTCTTGCAAAGTGTCCCTTTTTAACACAAGTATATCATCGAACATTGGAAGTATCTCTATTGAACTTCTTTTGTTTTTTATCCTTCTTATTTTTGTGATGATAGTTCTCCTTCGTCTCCTTATTCTTTTAGTTATTCCTGTTGTGAACTATGAGAGCTTGATCTTCATTTTCTCCCATATTTTTTCTCTTGTTACGAGTCAAGCTTCTTCTTATGTGCATTCTTCTAGAAGTCGACTGAAAGAGATCAGCTTCCTTCTTGCACAGATTCCTTGAATGAATGAGCCCCATGATCTAGGGAGACCATTCAAGGTAGTCATCGCAATTTCTCCTTCTTTGACATTCTCTTCAACTGCTTCAAGTTTTTATTTGATTTGAGCAACCCTTTTGAAGTAAGACTGTATAGTCTCATATTTCTCTATCTTCACATTCTTCAACTGGTTCCTCAAATTCATCTTTTGGTTGATGTTCTTCCCTTCAAACATCATTATCAAAGCATCATATACTTCCTTCGATGTCTTGAATGATGACACATGGGGGATAAGGTGATCTTTAATAGAATATATAATGATTCTATTAGCATTATCCAAGTTCTTCTTAGGAGTAGCCTTAGCCTCATTTATGTATGGTTCTGGAACTTTTCCAGTGATGTAGTGATCCTTAATAGAATCTATAATGATTCTCTTATCCTTAGCCAAGTTCTTCTTATGAGTATCCTTAGTCTCATCTCCCTATGATTCTAGAACTTCTCCAGTGATGCACTGATCCTAATAATTATCTTCAAGGATCAAGGAGATTTTAAACTTCCATGCTCAAAAGTTATCATCCCCTCCAAGCTTGTCCTCAAGATGAGTATGGCGAGTCATATTTTCAAATGAGAACCTCAAATGGAAATAGCAAATATTTATATCTTACCAATTTGAGGTCTCCAACCTAGTTCCAAAGTTGGTTGACTTAAGGTTTGTCAGAGAAACCCTAATTTTCCAAACTTGGAGTTTTGGAATTGTGTTTGAAAAGAGCCTCCTTGACAAGATTTGTTTAACAGGGTCCTTTCCTGAAGACTGAGGTAGGAAGCCTCTAAATCTTGATGTCGTAGTTCCTCCTGACACTAGTGCTAGGGTCAAAATTCAAACTTCTCCAAATCTCAAACTGCTTCCACCAAAATATGTGCCCTACTGAGGTGAGTTAGCCTAACCCTCTTTGCTTAATGATCTATGGAGAGAATACCTTGAAGTAGGAAGACCTAGTTTATGTTATTGTACAGTGCCTTCTTTTAGAGAGGCTCTGATACCATGTTAGTTTTTCTTAGATATTATTAACTTAGTTAGGATCTTTATCTGAAAGAATAACAAGTACTCCAATATGCATAAGATAGAACAGATACACAAGACAAAAATATTTTCACAGGGGAAACCATAAAGGAGAAAACCCTGCAAAATTACTCAGAATAGTACAATCACAAAGACTATGTCATAAGATCCCAGTAATAATAATTCTCCAACAACTATCTATCTCTCCTATTTGGATCTCTCTCCCTCTCTCTCTCTCTCATGCAAACTTGACTGAGTGTGAGGTGTGTATAAATGAGGGAGGGCGCCTCCCTATTTATACTAATTAGGTGAGTGACCTATTCAATGACTCGGGTTGAACTATTACCCTAACAGTGCTTACTTCTCCTAGAGAGACTCCAAATACACATTACATGATGTTACACTGGGGACTATTTCCCTGACTTACAACAGAGGTTGTACCTCAAGGCTTGTACAAAATAATGACATCTATAAAGGAGGTAATCATATCTTTGATGGGGGTACAACAACATACAATGATAATATATATGTTCCAAAGTTACAAATACATCAACATGTTCTAGACTACACATATTGATATTTATATATGTGTAGTCTAGAACATATATAGATCAGAATATCTTCCAAAGTTACAAATACATCAACATGTTCTAGACTACACATATTGATATTTATATATATGTTTATATTAACTCAATAACTTTATTACTAAATATAGTAGTTATATGTTTGTTGATGTCATTACATCTATAGTCACTCTCTCTTAGCTAGAAATCCTTAGAATAAATTTACAATATGCATATAGTATAAAATCACATTTGAGACTTATCACTAGCGAGAAACTTATTGTTGAAGAGGGTATTTCACCCTATCAACTTCATTCCAATTCAAATCCTATTTATAACATACTTAATCTTAATATTTCTTCCATATAGGTCCCATATTTGATTAGAAGTGTGGGGAAGCATTCTAACCTTCAAAGATATAATTCCTAATTGCCACTATCTAATGGATACTTAAGAAGACTACTTCCTAAATACCTTTCTACTCTAAGCTATATAAATTCCTTTCTACAACTTTATAATATCTATAAATAAATTTATACTAAACAAACTATAAAGATCTAATATCTAACTCCTTCCTAAATAAAAATATCTATATATGATATGGGATCCTAGGCACATAATGAGGAAAAAAAATTTATTGAATGAATCGGGTACTGTTATGGTGAAAGCATATTAAGAATAAGAAAAGAAGGAAATACACTACACCACATACACATAGACAAAATGCAAGAATTGGAACCAATCTCTATTTACTTCATTAACGGTTGTACTATGCTCATTACTCTGATCGTATATTACAAATGCAAGAATTCAAACCAATCTTTACTTCATTATTGTTGTATTATGCTCATTACTCTGATCGTATATTACAATAATGTAAATTCTTAAATAGAGTGTTGAGAATTCTTGGGTTTTCTTCCTGTTATGTTCAATTACAAGAGAAGTTGGAACGGTTCATAATTTCAACTATTACAGAAGAATGGAATATAGAGAGACACTCTGTTGGTGTCGACAATTCTTGTCGAGGTGATGAACCTGTCAAGGTCATGTCAAGGTTCAGACTTGTCGAAGTAAATGTTGAACCTATTGAAGTCAAAAAAAAAATCCAAATATTGGGTGGATCATACCTCATTTTTTAAGAAACAATGGTCCCCATTTTTTTCTCGTGCATATGAGGAAACTTGTTGGCTAGTTTAATAGCAAAGTACCATTTTCCTTATGTTGTCTTCATCCTTGTATGACATATTTTTCATCCCAAAATGGTGTCACAAGGAAGAGGCTCCTAAACATCTCGACTGATGTCTTCAAGTTCTGTTGTATGCAAGTCATTCTTTTCCAACAGTGATGCATGGTATGGTCGTAGTAAATCCACATTAAATACTGGAGGTAGACCCAAGCATGAAGGAATGTTGAGCTTGGAAGTGTTATCTCCAATATTCTTGTGGATATTGTACAAACCATATCGAAAAGGATTCATCTTCCCGTATGGACCACTAAAGAGTTCCTTCTTGAGATACAACCAAACCTGATCCCCAGTTTGAAATGAATGAGGAATGCAATGCTTATCGTGACAGACCTTATATTTCACATTAGCTTGTTTCTGGATGTTGTAGATTTAATCTCGAAACTTCAACAGTTTTTCAACTTCTTGTCAGTGCGATTTGGTGTCCTTAGACTGTGTCGATGAACTAATCAAGTAGATGGACGTTGAGGGTTGAATTCCATAATAGATATTGAATGGACTCTCTCCCATAGAGCTATGTTGAGCACGATCATGATTTTTTTTATATATGGGATATTTTCATCCCTTGTCCGACGATGCTTGTGGTTGTACATGCGGCGCATTTGTACTACCAAGCGATTCACAACTTTAGTCTACCTGTCTGTTTGAGGATGGAAAGATGTTGATAAAGAGAGTCTCGTGTCAAATAGTTACCAAATATTCTTCCAAAGGATACTAACAAATTTGTAATCTCTATCGAAAACAATGGTCGTCGTTAAGCCATAATGGTTCCATATATGTTCGAAGAAGAGTTGAACAGTATGTTGTGTTGTTGTAGTCTTCTTGCATGGAATGAGAATAGAAATCTTGGAAAACATTTCGACTACTACTAAGATCACATCATTCTAATGTTTGGTATTGGTATATCCCATCAAGTAGTCCATAGAAATAGATTCCAATGATTGACTAGGAATCGACAAAGGCGTGTAAAATCCTTGTCGTCAATTCAACAGTTTAGAAATGGCACAAACAACACATGATCGAATATACTTGTCGACGTCAAATTTAAGTGTAGGCCAATAAAAATACTTTTGGAGGATGGAAAGGGTATTTACTACTCCAAAGTGTCTTGAAGTATTGTTGTAGTGCGCATCCAAAATGAGCTTCTATCAGTACACAAAGTTGTCCAAGCTTGTATAGAAAGGTATCTTTTAGGAAATAATCAGTAGTGGATGGTGGATCGATTTGAAGCTTTTGATAAATTATAGAAAATTCGTAGTATACCAAATAAAATTGAGTCCGATTAGTGGTTTCATAGCCCTACATAGTCATCACTGTAAAAAGTAGAGTAATGGGTGGTCGACTCGTACAATCGGTTGGGCCATTGGCTTTACCTTTATGATACTTAATTACCAACTAAAATTGTTGCAGGTAATTAATTCAATTGAGTTTTCAAGTTTTTTATAAGTTTGACTGGGATAGGGAGAACTATAAAGGCTTGTTGTCAGTAAGAATGGTCGTCTCCTTCCCAAGAATGTAATTTCTCCATTGCTTAAGGGCTTGCACAATGATATACAGTTCCTTTTCATACGTTGAAGACCTTCTAACAATGTCATTGAAAGTTTCAGAATGAAAAGCGATTGGGTGACCATATTGAGTGATAAATGTGCCTAAAGCATAGTCTAATGCGTCCATATCAATCTCAAAATGATGATGAAAATCATGTAACACAAGCACTAGTACAGTACAAAGCTTGTGTTTGAGGTGCTCAAAAGCTTGTTGTTGTGTTAATGTCCATTTGAAGATAGTTTTCCCATTTCCCTTAGTCAAGTGATTCAAAGGATAGGCTATGTGACTAAATCTGAGTATGAATCATCTAGAAAAAAATTTCAAACCAATAAAACTTCTTAGTTCATGAATGTTTTGAGGAATGGGCCAATATTTAAGGATTTGTACTTTGTCTGGATCTATATGAAATCCTGTAGAGTCGATTATATAACCCAAATATTTTTTGTTGTTCATTGCAAATTAGAATTTGTCCATGCTCAAATAGAGTTGATGTTGTTGAATACTGTCGAGGAATTGTCAAAAATGTCGTACATGTTCTTCCCATGATCGGCTGAAAATCAAGATATCGTCTAGGTAGATAATGACACACTTTCCCATGAAAGGTAGAAGAATGTCATCCATATATCGCATGAAGTTCATAGGTGCATTGGTTAAGACAAAAAGCATCACTAACCATTCAAACAACCCTTCCATTGTTTTGAAATCATTTTTTCATACATCAGTGGGATTGATCAGAATTTGATGATATCCCGACTTGAGGTCGAGCTTAGTAAATAATTTAGCACCTTTCAGATAGTCGATGAGTTCATATATCCTTCAGAGAGGGTATCTATTTTTTATGGATGTGCCAAGTCCCATCTTTCTTTGGAATGAGGACAACTAGACTTCCACAAGGAGGGGAGATGGGTTGGATGTGACTTTTGTTGATCAAAACTTGAATCTTTCTTTTCTTCATTCTTGATAATGGATGTTCTGTAAACAAATGCATTAGATAATGAAGAACCAGGAACAAGTTCAATGGACTGTTTTACCTGGAAATGTAGAGGTACTCTGTTTGGATCTTGAAATACATTTCAGTATTCATTAATAATCTTGTCGATCTATTGTTTCTATCAGGAGTTGCACTGGTCAATGAGACGACTAGTTTCTACAGGTTTCCTGGAATGATGAGGCTTAGTCATGATCAATGAAAATTGTTTAGCATGGTTAATGAGATTCTTTGTCTGTTTACCAGATATCTGATCCAAGAGGATATTGGTGGCCATGCACCTATTCCACTTGGACCCCCACCATTGTTTCTTTTAGTTTTCCAGTTTCCTTAATTGTAGCACAATTTACTATTTTTGGCAGTTTTTGGGTCCTAAACTTTCGAAGCCATTTTGAGGACCTAAACGACTTTTTTTCGGCATCGAATAGTTGGGAAAATATGAGTCCATTTTAGACTTCATATTTGTTGTTTATGGATGTAGTCCTTAAACAAATCTTTCTAACAATGTACCATGCACGTCAAACGGAGGTAGTATGCTAAAGTTACCACCTTGGGAAATTGATGTACCAAGTTACCCAAACGGGGCCCACATTCTAGCGTTTCACCTCCTAGGGTTGGGTTTTTGGATGTGTATGGTTTCCATTGTTTCTCAATAATATATATTCCTTCGAGCCTAATTGTAACACATATTTCAGAGGCATGTAGCCACCACATATTTTCTTGGTGATAAGCTACCAACACTCGAGCTAGTTTATTTCCATTCTGTATGTAAACCAGTTTTAGTTATTGATTAATAAAATGAAGTGTTATTTCTACTGCATATTTGTTTCTATGGTTACTTGTGTATTCTGTTGCATTCATGCATAAATCTGGATTAGTGGTATCAGAGCAATCTGCTCTTTCTCGATCCTTCTTTGCATGTCCCCAACGAGGGCGGGGTATAAAGAGTTAGGGCTCGATCTGGTTGAACCTTTGCAAGATCAGCCTCGCAAATCCTGATGGCCATGCATGGGGGATGAAAATAAATATGAGGGCATAGAAGATCCTATCAAAAAATTTCTCGAGGAGGCCATTGAAAAACAAAGGAATGTGATGATGGATAACTTCGCCCAGATCCTTCAACGACTTCCCACTGGCGGTGCATCTGCATCTAGCAGGAACTCTGGAGGCGCAACCCCTTTTAAGGTACAAGTAAACTTTGACATTCCCATATTTGATGTCTGAATAGATGCATATGTCATAGATATATGGTTGAATATATTAGAAGGATATTTCTTGGTTCATGACTTTTTTGACCGGGAAAAGATTACTTTTTCTCTACTCAAAGTCGCCCCCCATGTCAAGGACTACTGGGAAACCTACTGTGAGAGAAAGGACAAGGAGGAACCCTCTCTGTTCTTGGCCATACCCACTTGGAATTCTTTCTGAGATGCCATAAAGGGACAATATTATCCAGTGCGGAGCTATGAGGACAAGTACATACAATGGACTATGATGCGGAAGCAAAGAGATCAACATGTGCATGAGCTGACGAATCTGTTCCATACCCTGCACACCAAGTTGGGTATCAAATATTTAGAGAAACATTTGGTGCTAAAGTACCGCAATTGTCTACATAGATACATTCAAGAGGAAATGGAGTTCCTCGACATCTCCTCGCTTGGTACAACATATCGGTATGCTGCCAAAATTGAGCAAAAATTCAAACAGAAAAAGCGAGACTTTGGATCTACGAATCAAAAGCAAGGGAAAGGTGCCCCAAAACCATAGAACCAAGGACATAGCCAAGGCATGGCGACTCAAGAAAAATTTCCAAAGCCGCAAGCAAAGAGAAACACTACAAAGCCAAAGAAGGAAGTGGGAAAGTGGTGCGAGTTCCATAAGAGCCCCACTCACATCACAAGTGAGTGTCAGGCCAAGCAGTCACTGGTGGCCAAGATAAAGGCTTCTGAATCAGATGCATACTCTGACACTGAATCAGAACCAAAGAAGGGGAATGACAGAGGGAAGAATATTATCGATATAGAGCCCAACACCACCATTACCACCACAAAGATCCAAAAGGAAGAACTAGAATATTCAGAGGAGGAGGAGCATCTTTTCCACTCCCAGATGTGGGTAAAGGGTTCCCCACTACAGTTCATTGTCGAGAGTGAGAACCAAAAGAACTTGATTTCAGCAGAGTTCATGAAGCGGTTTAGTTTGCTAACCAAAACACACCCATAACCATACACCATCGGGTGGCTTCACCAAGGATGAGATCTCTGCTTCATCCAGTAGTGTCACCTTCCCTACAGCGTCAAGCCCTTCACCGATGAGGTATTATGTGATATTGCTCCTCTTGATGTTTGTGTTGTATTATTAGGTCAACCATACTTATGGAAGTGACATGATGTGTATGAGTCCCATGCTCGCGTTGTTATTATTATGTTGGGAAATAATTTTTACAGGATACCAGAGGTACCACCTCCTGTCGCTATCTCTTTGGTTACTGCAAAACAATGCAGTAAGCTCATTTCCAAAACTAGGAAGTTTGTTTTCTTGATGACCCGCGCTCAGGGCAAGAAGAATATCATGGCCACGACTTCTAGACAGGGACCCTATGCACAACAACAACAAATGGAAAAGGTCATGGAGGAGTACTGAGACATATTCACCTCACCAACTGAGGTTCCTCTCCATTGTCAGGTCAAGCACCCCATCGATCTGACCCCAGGTGCATCGCTTCCCAATGGACTGATCTATTGATGCTCTATTTTGGAGAATGATGAAATCAAGAGGAAAATTCAGGAGCTTCTACAAAAGGGTCACATCCGTCCAAGTTCATCTCCCTGTGGGAGCCCAATCATGTTGGTACAAAAGAAGGATGGGACTTGGAGACTCTGTATTGACTACCGGGCGTTGAACAAGATCACTGTCCAGAATAGGTACCTGATACCACGGATTGATGACCTCCTAGACCAGCTTAAAAAGGTGAAATATTTTAGCAAGATCAACTTAAATTCTGGGTATCACCAGGTACTGATCGAATCGACTGATGTGTGGAAGACTGCTTTCAAAGCCAAGGAGGGCCTTTTCAAATGGTTGGTCATTCCTTTCGGGCTAACAAATTCTCCTACAACCTTCATGAGACTGATGGATGACATCTTGTGGCCATTCACCAACTCATTTTCAGTAGTGTTCTTAGATGACATCCTAATATTCATCCAAACTTGGGAAGAGCACCTCCACCACATCCGACAGGTCCTCCAAACACTATGGCAGCACAAGTTTTGTGCCAATTTGGACAAGTGCACTTTTGGCATGACCCAGGTTCAGTATCTGGGAGACATTATTGATGAGTGTGGGGTACATGTGGATCCAACCAAGATCAAAGTCATTCAGGATTGGCAGGCCCCAACTACTCTAACAGGGCTTCGTAGCTTTCTGGGCCTTGCTAATTTCTACCGCAGATTCGTGTTGTGATTCTCTCATATCACTTGGCCCTTGAGTCAAGTCACCAAGGGAGGAGTGAAAGCAAAATTATTTTGGTCAAAAACTCAACAGAAGGCATTTTCAGAATTGAAACATCGCCTCTGTTATGCCCCAGTAGTCACATTACCAAACTTACAACAACCGTTTGAGATCGAGACAGATGCCTTTGACTATGCTATTGGGGCAGTCCTTACTCAAAAAGGGAATCTAGTTGCCTATCACAGTGAGACACTATCTAACACAGTCCTCAAATAGCCCACTTATGACAAAGAGATGTATTCCATTGTACAGGCTTGCTGACAATGGAAGAATTACATTTTGGGGAAGGAAACGATCATTCACACATACCACTGACCCCTGAAATTCATACAAACACAAGGGAAGTTACAGAACGATCACCATCAGAAGTGGTCCACATATCTACAACAGCTTCATTTGAACATCAAGTACAAGAAGGGAAGCACCAATAATGTTGCAGACTACCTCAGCTGACCACCAATCATGGCAATAACCAACGTGCTCAACTATTATGGGAACAGGACTTCTGATTGGCCGCTTCTCTACAAGAGCGATCCAGAATTCAGCCACACATACCATACACTCTTGGAGGGAAACCAAGTTCCAAGATTTCACCTCCAGGATGTACTACTATGTCACATGGGACACCTTTGTGTTCCTTCAAGCAAGCATGCAAATATGATTTGGGAAGCGCACTATAGTCAGCTCGTTGGGCATTTAAGGGTTGAGAAAATAGTGGTAGTACTGCAGAAGTATTTCTATTGTGCCGAACCTTAGACAGGATGTCGAGAAGTACATCTGATCCTGCACTACTTGCACCATTGCCAAACCATCCATCAAGAAGCAAGGCCTCTATACTATGTTTCCTACCCCTAGTCGACCTTGGGAATCCATCTCCATGGATTACATATTGGGCCTTCCTTCTACTAAGCACGAAAATGACTGTGTGTTTGTGGTCATTGATAGATTCTCAAATATGGCCATAATGGCATCCTGGAAGAAGAATATCATAGTAGAAGCCACTGCTAAACTCTTCTTTGAACGACTATGGGTACACTTTGGGATCCCACAGTCTATCATCTCAGATTGGGATAGAAGGTTCCTTAGTACATTCTAGTCTAGCCAATGGTCAATGCTAGACACAAAGCTCACAAATTCCACAGCTTTCCATCCCCAGACTGATGGCCAGACATAGGTCATCAACAGGATGATCATACACATTTTGCACATGTACAACTCAAAGCATCCATGCACATGGGATGAGAGCCTCCCCTATGTACAACAAAGCTATAGTCGGGCCCTCGATAGCTCAACCAACCTAAGTACAATTCTAAGTACAAGCAGTGACATGATTAGCATCTGGTGCAACAAAAATTCCAGGTGGGTGAAAAAGTGTGGCTACATTTGCAGAAGGAGCGACTCGCTGGACCCCACCGCAAGCTTCTCCCGCTCCGATATGGGCCATACACCATCACTAAGGATGTTGGGTACAATGCCTTTGAGCTCAGTATTCCACTATTCCTTGGTATGCACCCAGTGTTCAATGTGGACCGCCTTCGACCCTACTTTCCACCTCTACTGGACACATCAGACATGGCAGAACAACTCACACCAATAGAGTCACAACCTGACTACATGGAACAAGCAACAACTGATTAGATTATGGACACACAGATCAAGAACACCTGCCAGTAGAATATCTAGCTATATCGAGTTGTCAAAGAAGGCCAACTCCTTCACCAGGGAAAGTGGCTCACTAGGGACCAAGTTCAGCAAAAGTTTCCTCATCTCATGGAGGAACTCAATGCAATGGGGACCATTACTTCCTAAGGGGGGAGGAATGATCTAGGAGGATATTGGTGGCTACCCACCTATTCCACTTGGACCCCCACCATTGTTTCTTTTTGTTTTATAGTTTCCTTAATTGTAGCACAATTTACTATTTTTGGCAGTTTTCGAGTCCTAAACTTTCGGAACCGTTTTGAGGCCCTAAACGACGTTTTTTTAGCATCGAAGGGTAGGGAAATTATGAGTCCATTCCGGACTTGAAATTTGTCATTTATGGATGTAGTCCTTAAACAGATCTTTTTAACTATGTATCATGCTCATCAAATGGAGGTAGTATGCTAAAGTTATGACCCCAGGAAATTGATGTACCAAGTTACCCAAACAGGGCCCACATTCTATCCTTTCACCTCCTAGGGTTAGGTTTTTGGATGTGTAGGGTTTCCATTGTTTCTCAATAATATATAGTCCTTCAAGCCTCATTGTAACATAGAGTTCAAAGGCATGTAGCTACCACATTTATTCTAAGAGATAAGCTACCAGCACTCTAGCTAGTTTATTTCCATTATGTATGTAAACCAGTTTTAGTTATTGATTAATGAAATGAAGTGTTATTTCCATTGCATGTTTGTTTCTATGGTTATTGGTGTATTCTGTTGTGTTCCTGCATAAATCCGGATCAATATCATTGCAACCATTGGTGTATTTTGTCGTTCTAGTATACCATACCATTGGTTTCATATTTTGACAATCACCTTCTGAAGTTGTGACTGATAACTCCCATGTCGATCCAATAAGTAAGGCTTCCCGAACAGGGCGTCGACTACATAAAGTAGTGCCACATCATAGAGGACTTGATCTTCAAAAGGATTAATGAATTAGGTGAGTCTGCATTGTCCGGTGATTCATAGTTCCTGTCCATCCTTCATCCAACCGATATTATAAGGCTGAGGATCTGGAGTGGTGAGAAGACCTAGTTTCTTCAAGAGATCTTCAGAAACAAATTTATTATGGCTACCATTATCCATAATCAAATGCAATGGATTGTTTTGAAGCCATATCTATGTATGGAATGGGTGCTCTCATTCCTCCTCTTTGACGATAGTCAAAGCTGTCAGAGTGGTCGATGTCGATGTCAAAAGGGTCGATGCTTCTAGATCAGATTCTACCAGGGTTTTGTCAGACAAGTCAAAGGTCGATAATTTTTTCCAAAAATTCCTTCCAAGCCTTGCATTCAAGTGTATCATGCCATGATGAATTGCGGTAATCAAACCATTTCCCACTAGGGGGTTGTTTTCTATGTTCCATTTTTTCTTTCTGAGATTGTCTTTTTCCATGGTCTTGCTTTGGTGGAGTCGAATGAGAAGGGTATCTTGACTTGTCGAAGTTGGCTGGTAACTTCTAGTTGGATGTTCGACCTATCGACTTGGTCCCGAAACATGATTTTCCTTTCTATTTAGATTCAATCTTATTGACATATTGGAATTCTTCCACAAGCATACTAACAGTCAGAAACTTCATCTCTTGTTGAATGTATGGGGATAATCCACTGACATACTTCAAAACAAGCAATTTCTCTTCTTCTTGAACTCCAAGTCTCGCCATGAGTCAATATAAATCGTCGGTGTAACTCTGCATGGACTGGTATTTCCATTGCCTTAGTTGTTGCCACTTCTTATATTATTTTTCAATGTACTTGGGCAGGTAGAACTCCTTTCGGACATACTCAAAAAAATTATCCCACGTATCTATGGGGTCTCCATCTTTCTCCATGTTTTTTGATAGGTTATGCAATAGAAGTTCACAGAGGTCGGCATATTTAAGGATGTAATGTTGATCTTTTCAGCTTCTAAGAGTTTATTCACATAGTAATAGGATTCCATTTGTTGTACCCAATTATCTACAGATTTCATGCCAACATTTTCTTCTAGATTCGGTATGTCCAACTTCATTTGCACTTTGAATGAATGGATTTTTCAAAGTTGGATCTTGTCGAGGATCCTCCTGATGTTGAGGTGAATCGCTCGAGAATCGCAATGAACTAGTTGAACATTTCAATTTGTTTTCGAGTCAGTTCCTTCTCTATGAGTTGCTTTGTCTCATTAGTTACATGTCTATTGATTATTTCTTCAGCCATCTTCGATCTAGTGGTGCAAGTAGATATATACTCTGAAGTCGAAGGTAGTGTCTTATTGGATTGTTGAGTTTGCAAGCATAGTTGAACATGCATAAGTTAGGTAACCTCAATAGAAGTGTCTACACATGACTTAAGCATGAACAAGATCTGAACCAAGATTTGATACCAATGATCTAGGTTCCCATACGCACGATGGGGATAGAAGTTTGATTGAATAAATTGAGTATTGTTATGGAGGAAGCATATTATGAATAAGCAAAGTAGGAAATACACTGCGTACACATACACATAGACAAAATGTAAGAATTCAAACCAATATTTGTTTACTTCATTAATGTTGTATTATGCTCATTACTCTGATCCAATGATCTGGGTTCCCAGGCACAACATAAGACTAATAACTAATCCCTTTATAAGGAGAAAATCATTACATAAAGAATAGATAAATCCTAACTTACTAGGATTCATTACTAATACTAAATAGTGTTCTATTCCTATACCTACCATTATATAATTCCTAACAATAAGAAGCTTCTTCCATTTCACCCTATCAACATCACTCCAATTCAAATCATTCTTATACATATTTCATCTTAATATGTCTTCCATCTAATCCCTATCTTTGAATAGAAGTGTGAGTTGAACTTTGTAACGCTCACCCAGTTTTGATATGGCTGATACTATTAATTAGATTTTGTATAATACTATTCATTAGACTATATCTTCAATGTCACCCATCATAACCAATCAAAATAACACAAATCTTGGAGAGGGTTCTTAAAGAAATGTGGAAAAGGGCTTGGAAAAATCCAAAAAGTGTGCCCTATAAAGTGTTGCATGGATATAAGACTTGGTGTATCATGAGGGTTTAGTCATATCCATCATAACAACTTGATGTTAAGGTAGCATTGATTTTATTGTGAATGTCTTAAGGTAGCACTCTTTGAAGGATTCCAAACTTTCCTTTGCATTTAGGGGCTCTAAATATTTCACTTCTCTCAACACTATTGAAACGTAGCACTATTTTTGTGCCCTAGGTAAATTAACAAATTGATAGATGAAAAGATAAGTGGAAAAGTTGTGACATAGGATGATGAACCAGGTGTTTATTTTAGTTCATTACATAAATATTCATGATTTTTTTAGCGTTTATGTCTTGGACTTACAACTCTATAATCATTCAATGAAGAAAATAACTCTATAATTCATTTCAAAGTATAAGCTTATCAAAATATTTCCAATGAGGCATCACAAAAGCATTAACTTTAACTTATAAATTTTCTATTGAGAAACAAGTCTTGTATTCTTTGCTATAAAGAAAGAAACTATATGGTATGTCCATTCTCAGTAAAAAGGAAAATAACAAACTGAAAAACCATGAGGATTATGAAACATTTAGAATCATTTAAGACTAACACCCTTCAGAGGTTGAAGAAGATATTTCTTGAGAGTTTTCCATTGTTCACTGTGCCTAAATATTCCTCAATAACTATATGTTCACTATTACCTAATCATTTTCTATGGAATCCCTCCCCCCTATCGATTTGAATCTAAATTCCTACTTCATAACCCACAGCTAAATAACAACCACTAGCATACTTATCAAAAAATGTATGTGTTCATCCATGAATCTAGAAGAGTATTACTCCATACACTATTCAAATGTTTGTCCTTGGATATTTTCAAGCATACAATATTAGATAAATAGAAACCATTATAAGCATTATCAGAAAATGAATGTGTGTTCAAGCATACATTATTCGCTCATACACCATCCAATTGAATACATATTCATCCAATTAATGTATTTCTTACAAAACATTTTTTTCTCTTATGGTTAGGCAAAAACCTTTTTTTATGATTTTTCTCCAAGAGGTTGAGTTTCTTAATTTCCCAAGCTTGTTGAGCCTCCTACATTTGGTTGAGCCCAGTTGCTAAGGGTTCCTACATTTTTGAGGTTCCTACATTTGTTTGATTGAGTTGGGTTGAGCCTCCAGTAATTGCTTGATTCCATGTTGCTACTTGCAACCATGGAGGATTTGGAAACCCATAGACCTAGATTGTGCCCAATACACCTGGATTGTTTGGAGGTACTGGAAAGTCAGATCTCGGATTGGAATCTAAATTGGTTGTGAGAAAGGGGGGAGGTGGAGCAGTTGGATGATACAAGGGTCCAGGTGGACTAGTCAGAGGAAACTGGGGGGACATCCATGTTTATAAAGTCTTGGAAGAGAAGTGTATTGTCTGCAAGTTTATCGAGTGAGGCCATCATTTGCATCTTGATATCCTTCACATTTATATCCATTTCTTCCCTACCCATATTTTCCTTTTGTTCTCTTCGCTTGACCTTTCTTTGTTCACTTTCATTCCTAGGGAGTTTCTTATGGTATTATTTTTCTCTCCTTTGTTTCTCTCTTTTCAACCTTTCATTCTTTCATGATTATGCTTGAGCAATATTTGTTTCCCTCCTATCCTTTGCAAGTTCCTTATTCTTTACTTTCATTTCTTGCATCTCCTTTTTATTTAGTTCAAAGTTGGCTAAAAGTGTGATGTAGTCATCTAATGTAACTAGTTTTGAACTTCTACTTATTTGAAAAAACTTTGATTTTCCTTCCATTTCCTTTCTACTCACTTTCTCCACTAGAATACTTAGGAATTTTCCAAGCATTAGGGAGCCACATGGATGGTTTTGAATATCATATGGGATGATTTTTTTGTGTTTTCTACACCCTATTCTTCATTCCTTGTAGTGTCTTCTTCTACATCTACATCCATGTAATAGTGGAAAGCTTTATTGTTCAAGTATGTGGGCAATGAAGGCATGTCAAGGATTTCTTCATTGGTGATAGTAACAATATGTTTGTTCATATTCATCATTTCTTTGTTAACCACATAGGTTGTGGTGCCTAGCTTGGTAATGTCAAATCCTCTTCTATACTTTGTTATACTTCACATCCTTCAACCATAATCGATTTGGTAGTGTTAGTATGTAGTTTCCATGCATGTTAAATTTGAGTTTAGTGTGTTCCAACTCCCATGCTTGATTAAGCTACTTCATCAATTGTATCATAGAAAATATGTTACCATCATATTGAGTTTCATTTACATGTTCATTGTCATCACCCAATGGTTGGCCCTGCCCTTGCGAGAGGGATAATATGTTATCCATAGAATTTGCATCTTCTGCAACATTTTCACCTTTGAATGCTCAACTACAAGCCATGTCATTCATGATAGCATCATAATATAGTGGTCATATTCTAGTTCACTTAAATGCCTCCATAACATTTGAGGGTGCCAATGCCCTTTTAAAAGCATTACTTGCAAGCTTTGCCAATTCATCCCTTTTAACCTCTATCCTAGAGTTCTTGTCCATCCATCGCGCTCTTTTAGTCTTGAAGAAACACTTAAATGGACTGAACACACACGTCAAGTGGATACAACCTATGAGTGGTATGTGTTGGTAGAGTCAACATCTCAATTCCCATCATGTTTGCCTCTTGAACAAATTGTAGAGTTGTGTGGCTTCCATGGCCATAAAAAATCAAAAACTGTATATTTTCAGGAGATACACCACCTAGAACAGATGCAACAAAATAGAGAAAAGTCAATTCATGAATAGTTCTGTAACATACCCAAAACTGGAAAAAAATAAATAAATATTTAATATTTATTTCAGCAAAACATTATGTTAAATTTTATTGTAAGGTTTATGACCAAGTGGTCAAGGGTAACTGTAATTGAAGAATTATTTATTTTATTAATTAATAAAAGGAGACACATATTTAGGGATATTGTTAAATGAGTTTCACTGCCACTAGGAGGAAGGAGCAGTTGTAAAAGGCTGATTGACAAGAGGTAGCACCAGCAATTCACTTTCTAGTTGTTGCAGGAGCATAATCCCTAAAAAAATGGTCATGTTCCCTGAGAAGGGGAACTGAGCTGGGTGGCTCATTAAATTACCAACTGACCCTAAGACTTAGGAAATCTTATATAAACCATCAAATTGAGTAGGAGGCTAACCATTCATTTTTCTGATTTCATAGAGAATGAATTTGTGATTGTTGCAAACTGAAAAGTTAGGCATACAAAGAATTTGATGAGGGGATAGCTAAAGGGAATTGCTAAGTGAAGTCTGTTGTGTAGTAGATATCTTCATCCTAAGTGGTGCAGTGAGCAAGCTTCGGGGTCCTAAGCAAGTGATATGGTTGCTTCAGGAAAGGTTGGGTGAAACAGTCTCTCTTGGGTATTGGTCCCATTTCTCTGTAACACTTCCATGTTCCAACTCCAATCTGTTTATGTCATTATTTATTTCTGAAGTGTTAATTTGTTTATAAATATTTATAGAATAAGTATTGTGAAGAGGCTAATTGATTTAGAAATGAAAAAAATTAACCCCTTTATTTTTCCTTTCACCAAGGTGATGTACTCTGGTATAGGAGGACATAGAATTAGGATGGATTAAGTAGTGTCAAATTGAGTGAATGAATGTATTTCTCTAACTACAGAGTAAGGATGTGACAAATATAGTTATATACTGTTTAATTCTATTATTAGTAAAAGAAAATAGCTATCTTTCTGAAAACACAATTTACAATTCTAAATTCAAGTATTAAATAAATACTTTTCTCAATCGAAATAAATGAATTAGAAAATAATTGAAATTAAAGAAAATAGAAATATCCATGCTAGATTTAAGAATATTTATAGGTTCAGATTGTCTTATTTTCTTTTTATCTAAATAATATCAAGCCGATGTGATCGATGAATCATAGCACTAATCCCAAGCTTCCGATCTTTTTGATATTCTTAACGGAGGAATTCTTCTACAGAAAATAAATTACAAACTTTGGATTTAACCCCACTCTTTTATTATTCAATCTAGTATTTCGATTTCAACTAGAGCTAATACAGTCCAAGAATCTTAAAGTTCTTTTTTTTTTAGCAAAGTTGTTTATCTAAGCTTTAAAATAAAATAAACACTTACTCATCATTTAATCTAAAGGTATCCTATTGGAGGAGCAAGTTGGTAAGCCGACTAGAAAGATAGCCGACTAATTAGAGATTAGGTCGGCCACATAAGGTCGTGTCAGTTGACCAAACCGATAGGTAGTTATTTGAAACTATTTTTAATTAATATATATTAGGCTGTTGAGCCAGATGAGAACTCGATTCATTTCGTTGTATTGTATGGACCCTTTCATTATAATATAATATGTTATTCTACCTACTTGTTCTTATCTCTTGTCTCTATTGTGTATGTATGCTTTTAATGTGTATTATTGGTAACCCTATGTGATCTGTGATATTACAACATTGGTTTCGTTGCTGGTAGTACATGTTTGAGATGTATACAAGCAGATGATATCAGAACAGGAGATTAAGGACTGGTGGGAGCGTAAAATAGCAAACTACTTGCAGAATTACGCATGAAGAAACAGATTAATGACTGCTCAAGCAAAAGAAAGGTTCTTTACCGAGACTCATGAGAAGTTTGTAGAATCGGTACCCCAGCTTTTGAAGAAACTTCTGGATGAAAAAGATGGAAGTGACTAAAGATCAACAGCTGCTAAAAAAACTAATTCGAGGGGGAAGGACAAACCTGTCGGAGTGGTTTGAAAAGATCATCGACGAATTATGTGAGGAATAAGCTATAGAAGAAAGAACTTCAGTGGAAACCATTCAGAAGAAATTCTATACATACCTTACCGAGCAATTCCTATGTTCCCTACCGACCTTGTTGTTCAAGTTCTTGATAGAAAAAGGAGTGGGTCATATTGTCGAACCTCATCCATTACTACATGAACCACCACAAAATACTAACTGGGTGGAGAAACAAAAGAAGTGGGAGAAATTCATTGTCGAAAGGGAGTGGGAATACTTCCTAAGCAAGTAAACAGAACTATCTGGGCTTTCTAAAGCGTCGGGTAGGCTATGGGGGGGTAGCTAGTTGTATGTTGGGGTAAAGTGGAGAGGATTCTAGTCGACTAAAGAGATACCATTTGCCAGTGATGAAAATTTGGCCCAAAAAGAAAATCGAATGGATAGTGTCACACAAAGGTACAGTGGATTTACAAAAAATAGAGAGAGAGAAGAGGCTGCAAAGAAGGGAAGAAAGAAGAGAAAGAGCTTTAGCACTGCAAAGAGGAATGAATACTAGGGTGGCAGACCAAGAGAGAAATCTGCCAGATTCGGGTCATGACCGACAAGAAGAAGGCATGGAAGAAGAAGTGTCACCTATGGAAGAAGATTTGTGGATAGAGCAACAAGAATCTCTCCAAATAGAAGTTCCCCAGGAGGTAAGACCTCTATATCCAACGAATCCGAGTACCAGGATACAAGCCATCATCGAAGAGGGCCTCAGACTAAGAGCTGGTGATTTTGGTATATGGATCTGACTAGATGACGAGATAAACGATGATAATAACCTACTTATCCATCGAGCAGAAGAAGGAAAATGGGTCATAATTCAAGTGCACCCCTCCAACTGAAGTATCCACTTACTTTACTGAACACATGAAGGAGCACCCCCCCTGCTCAATACAGCTTTGGAGAATACAAAAAAATTGGACCTGCAGACAAACAAATGCAGTTGGACATCACAGGAGAAGTCGACCACGACTGACTTCTTATCGGAGAAGAAACAACAAATAAAACAACCGACGGAAACGAGATTTTTGTCAACAATAGCTCTGCATAAAAATATAAACAAAACATCCCACTACCCCCACCATCGCCACCTCCTGAAGAAGACAGCGACAGCGACTCCAACATGGGTCTCGGGTCAACACACATCCCTTTATATGAGGGTCACGAGGACCCTAGAGGACATTGGTTCGTCTGTGAGTCGACATGGGAGGAAAACCAAGTCACATATGATGATAGACAGATGGCGCAGTTCGTTGGTGCCTTAAGGAAAAGAGCATTAACATGGTATATGACATTTTCTAAAAGAACCCCCCGAGCAACTAAAGCAGAAGTCAAAGTGCAATTTTTGTAGTTCTTTAAAACTACAGATGCAAAACATCTGGAAGCTAAGAAATTGAAGACAACATCACAAAAGTCAAGAGAAACTATCCGTGATTACGACAAACATTGGAAAGACCTTCTCAGCCAATTGGATTATGTAATTGATGAGCAACTATTAATCTAGTGGTTTCTTGCAGGTCTGTCATAGAAAATTCATCGGCACATAAGTCTGGAGATGTTCAAAACTTAAGAATATGCCCTTACTAAAGCTCTACAAGTAGAGATAGATGAAGATATTCCAACATACCCCACAGATCATAGACTGGAGGAACAACTTGAGATCGTGCAGAAATCGTTAAAAGAGATAAACCTTACGAGTCAAGATATATGGTGCACGAAATGCTCAACGGTGGGACATTCAAAATACAATTATAGACAGGATACAAGCTGACAGGACGTTCGATTTGTGCAAACAAAGTGTTTTTGCAACATTTTCCAAGACCACAGAGATCACACGATGAAAGATTGCCCGTTTAACATGAAAAATGGTAAGGCATATTGGTGTACTATCTGTGAAAAAAAGAATCATGCCACGGAAAACTTCCATCTAAACCTAAAAAATCAACAAAACTATCACACAGTATACCAGACTAACGCAATCCCATAGAACAATGAGCAATGAAGCAATGTGCAAAACGATCAGAATAATCAAAGATACAAAGGTAGTCGATATGAGCGTTAGTTCGACAACCAACGTGGATGATATGGAGGTCGATGTTGATTCTCAGGGAATCGCGACAACCGACCACATCGGCCCATCCAATGTTTCACATGTTACAAAGAAGGACACCGTTATGCAGACTGTCCATACAAGGATAGAACTAACTTAAAATTATGTACTAGTTGTGGAGTAGGGTATCACTCATTAGAGGACTACCCTACTATGCTTGATAAAATAAATATGAAGAAAAATGTTAATGTATTGTCGTGTGTGCAAAAACATGATATAATCAATACAAAGAATCTACACATAGTAACCCAACAAGGGACAAAAATTGGGAATGATAACCCATGAATAAGCAAAATAAAAGAAAATAATGATTACCCTGATCCGGTTAAACAAAAACAATTGTATAAAGATGCAACAAATGTATTTAGATAATTTGCTTGACAGGAAGAAGAGGACGATAACCGACATAACACAGTAAAAGAGTTAATACACTTAGTACAAAAATATAAATCAATATCTCAATTCATCGACTTATTGTATAAAATAAAACACAACAATAACACTGAAAAAAACAAAGAATATCTGCAGCCTAAACCAAAAAGATAAAAGTGATGTCGACCCATTGGTTGACCTAGAAATTGAAGGATACCATGTCCGACAAGTTGTATTCGATTTCGGGTCATAGGTAAATATTATGACTCAAGACAGTTGGGGATAATTGGGTAGACCTCGACTATACGAATCAAGAATATACCTGAAATTAACCGACCACGTCCTAATTGAACCTGTCAAAGTATGGAAAAAAGTTGACACAACAATAAAAGGAATATCGACCAAAGTCGACTTTGAAATTATTGACCCTAAGGAAGGATCCATCTCCTTCCCAGCATTAGTAGGTCGACCTTGGGGAAGAAAAATGAAAGCATCGATATCCTTAGACAAAGAAAGAATAAAACTAAAGGAAATGGCCAAAAAGTCATAATACCCATTCCTCCATCCCAAGGAGAACCTTGGACAAAACCTATGGATGAAAAAGTTGACATCCGACAACTATATAAGATACAAAATAATGAAGATTACACAGAAACTAATGTCTATAGTGAAATTCACTTAGGCAACCAAGACACAATAGGATATAATTCAAATGCAGAATTATATGATTGGGAAGTTGAGAATTATGAAACACAAGCAAGAGGCTGTTGGACTATTCAAAAAGTGCAGAAAAAACTAGTCCGACAGTGATTCTTGGTGTCCATCATACCAAAAATATTTGAAAAGAAAACTAGGGAATATCTTACCTTAAAACCAGTAAATTTAAATAGTACACAAATACCAAGGTACAAAGAAAGAGAATCACCAGTCATGCATATAGAACAAGTATCTAGAAACATTAGTGAACATGGTCGACTACAAATATTAGTGGAAACTTTTACAGGATAAGCTACTAGATGGTGGGATACCCATCAATCAAGACTGTAGACATGGACAACAGCTTCAACTTTCTTCATAGAAATATTTGGAGGGAAAAAGTTAACCAATCAAGCCCAAATTCCTATGTTCATCGAAGGACAGTATCCAGAAGACCACATAAGGACATGTGAAAAAGAATGGAAAAGACTGGGGTATAAAGATGAACGTACATGGCCACACCTGTTTCCATCAACACTCTCTGACTTACCAAATAAATGGTATAAAATGGAAGAAGCTCGAGGTGAAACATTCCTATTGCACGAACTCAAAGAGAATTTTATCAAAGATTTCAACTTTGTACCACAAAATGAAAATTTGGTCGAAACAACAAAACAGATCAAAGCATTTATACAACCAACAGAAAACAAAACCCTAAAAGACAACCGACTAACAATAAACTGGGACAATACTACAATCAACAAGACTACAAATGGAAAATGAAAATCTAGAAGGGAAAATATTTAGATGGAATTCAAACCATGACGAAACAACAAAACCAATTCGCACAGTACTCAAAGTGGGGACAACTAACAAGGAGGATATCGACCGAATGACTGCAACAAATTTCCCTGCCACATTTTCACAGTTTAAGGAAGTTTCACCTCCACAAATCCATGACCCGACATCCGACCACATCTCCACCAACCCAATCACACCTGACCATTCACCATCTCCATCACCACCACCTCCCAACCCAGAAACTATAATCAAACCAGCTACACCTAAACCACCTCCGCCACAACCATTAGTGCCAACAACATATACATCTAGACCCTTAGTTCAAAACCAACCAGATGCACAACCAGCTGTAGCACTCATCCAACTAACCCAACCAGAAATACCCTCAACCACTGCTAGCCAGCAACCAGACAACCCAATTCTGACTCTTACAGGTACATAGGTGCCAAAGCAAGCGAAGCAACAAAAGCACAAAAGAAAGAAAGATAAAAAGAAGAAGGACCATCAAAGCCAGATGACAATGGTCCACATTAGTCAACTTGGGTTGACCACTGTAGTCAATGTAGCCAAGCTGGGGGATGGAGAGTTAGGTCAAATCCTGGAAACACTGGCGATCGAAGCAAAAACAAGGAGCCAGAACAGACACAAGTAGCTCGACGACAATGAAAAAGAACAAGTTGAGTTCCTCAACAAATGCAGAAACCTTGTGCAATCTGTGATACCAGAACCGATAGAGGTTGACACTGACAAGCCACTAGAAAAAGCTTATCAGTTGTTTGAGAGTGTGGTGTCGGCACTACAGGAACATATGCAGAACACAAGAGAGGATAAAAAAGAATAAACAGCTTGATTGTTGATGCAGCAGCACATATATTTTTTAGAGGAATACAAGGTACGGCAAGATCACATGGAGGAGTCGGTCATTATAGAAGGAGCACTATGAGACTGGCCTACTTATTATGGGCAAGTCTTTCAGCAAACCTGATAGACCCGACAAGAAATCCAAGCACTTGAGAAGAGAAAGAGAATGGAGGAAGCACTCAGAAGCACAATTGAAAATCAAATAGTGCTCAAAACATCCAAGCTGTAGAAGCTCGAGCGACAAGCACACCAGTGGGTGCAGCAAGCAATCCTAAGTTTAGACAAATTAGACATCATCTTCCCGCAAATGAAACGACTTTTTGAGGCAGCAGAGGAAAAGGACGAGTTTATGGGTCTCGACATGGAAAGGATAGTAGACCTTTTCATTCAAGAGAAAATGTCGATACTCTCAAGCCTTACTACATTAACCATCGACATCAAAAAAATACTGCAAAGTTGGACGGAATTCCAACATCAGCTAGAAATGACAGATGAATCCATTGTCTAAGTCTGTGTATAGAAAATACCAACCATCAGACTTCACAGCCCATGAAGGTCAAACACAGAAATAACTACTTGGGATAGGCAATGATATTTTGGTACCTCCTTGTTTCTTCAGGACAAAGAAACATTTTGTTTGTGGGGCAAATGTTGGAGGAGCAAGTCAATAAGCTGACTAGAATGATAGCTGACTAATTAGATATTAGTTCGGACACATAAGGTCGTGTCAGTTGACCAAACCGATAGGTAGTTATTTGTAACTATTTGTAATTCATATATATTAGGCTGTTGAGCTAGATGAGAACTCGATTCAATTCTCTGTATTGTATGGACCCTTTCACTATAATATAATCTGTTATTCTACCTACTTGTTCTTATCTCTTGTCTATGTTATGTATGTATGCTTTTAATGTGTATTATTGGTAACCCTATGTGATCTGTGAGATTACAACATATCCCGGTAAAGCTTAAGTATTAAGCTACATTTTAAAATAAAATAAACACTTACTCATCGTTTAATCTAAAGGTATCCTCTAAAGCTTAAGTATTAAACTACATTTTTAAGGTTTATCCCCTATTTTTATACAAAACATATTTAGACAAGGGTATTTACAGTATCCTAATTTATCTCTAAAACAAAAGAAAAAGAAAAAACTTAGTAAATTACTCCTAGTAAGATTATATCTTTAAAAAGAACAATTTACTAACATGTTATAACTATGTAGGCTTATGAACAAATTTACCTTTCTTCTTTATACCTAGTTTGTAACCGTAAAGAAATAAACTAGAAGAGTATAGAAATCAACTAAGTAAAATCGAGCTAAATAATAATTTATGTTCTTTAAAAACTTCTCTTTAACAAAGGATTTGGAAAGGTAACTTTTTTTTATTCTTGTTGGTTATAAACTATCAAAAATAATAACGAGGGTTTAGGTAACCAAACCTTTTCCAAACAAAGTAAATTGAGATTTTCTCTTGAGCCTAAAAACACATTATAAAATATATATATAATTTACTTAACAATCTGAATAGAAAACGATATGGAAAAATTGTGAGGCTCGCGGTGTAGCTTTCTACGAAAAAAAATATTTTCTTAAATCCAATTATACACAATAACCAATAATAAAATATTAAAATCCTCATATATATTACCTATTAACATCCTTTAGTCTAATAATAGATTCGATACTCCTCATACGATCTTGCCTTACAGCCTTTTCCAATAAAAACATTTGAGGTTTCAAACAACATTTCTTTATCACAATATACAATTTTTTTTAAGTTCTAAACAGCACCCTTCAACATGTACATCAGTTCAGTAAAGAATTCCTCTCCAAACTAGTAAAAATATCAATAAGAAAACTCTTTACAAAACCCTGAATGGTATTTTAGATTTTGTTTCCTACCGGATAAAATAAGGGGTAAAAACCCTCGAATAAGTTTTCCAGAATAGTAAGTCCAATTAACAAAACCCTCTCGGTTTCAATCCAATTGCAAGTTTTGTTTTGGAATACCAATTCTTTTACAAACACCATTTAATGCTTTCACCACAGGAAACGTTACCAAGTTATTCAAAAGAAAAATCAAAACAATTGTGCAACTTTGTAATTATTTACAGTCACAGGCTCCCAAAACTCTTTAACATTTTGTGAAAATACTTTTAGAAATACCAAACACTACACCCACTGAGTCGTAAGATTTCGAGGCCATAATCTTACCAAGGGATAGGTCTTCTTGATTCGCAGCCTGAGTAGAAGCTTTAGGAATTTCCTGTGTAGACAAAATAATATAATTAAGAAGCATTATAAAACTCTCTCTTTAAAGATATGTAAAGGGGAAACCAAGTAATTAAGAAAGAGCCAACTCTTACCTTAAACCCTCAACAATTTGTCCAAACAGGTAAACAAAACCAAGATCGAGTCTGGTGTTAAAGTAATTTCATGGCTTCTAATGGGAACTACAAACAGATTCTTGAAGACTGAGGCCACTGCAAGGTAAGTCTTGAAGGCTGAGACTAATAGTTTCTCTCTCAGGGTTACAGGCAAAGAAAAGGGAGGGTTACAACAAAAGAATAGTTTAGTGAAGGAATGAAGACATTTCCTTTTGCTTCCACCAAAACCTAGACAAGAAAAATCATTAATGACAACCTTTAAGACCTCCTTAAAACCAAAGGATCCGTACCCAATGCTTCGCTTTCCATGTGGAATCCCAGTCATAACTTGCATGTGAAGATATGTCCTTTACCTATGAATTTTCAATGCTTGTCCTTTAGTCACATCACCTTTAAAAACTCAAACTAGTAACATCATTTGTTTCTCCCTCCTTATAACTGCAATTATTCAGTATAGTGAAAGTAATAGTTCGTCATACATGATTATCGCCCTTCTTAAGTGGTCTAAGCACAATGACTTTGGTAGGAAATTTTTTTGGATGAAAACCTAGAATGTTGGGATAGATAAGACTTATCCCTCTTTTCCAAATTTAAAAGAGTTACCCCTTCCAACGTTCCCTTGGTAGTAATTAGATTTTAAGATGTTTCCGGTGGCATTCCAAAGGAAACCACACTCACCTGCACATCAAGGAATAGGGGTTCATGTATTAGTCATTAGACTAAGTAAGATCATGACCTCTTCCTTAAAACAACTTATGTCTGGAGATAAAATAAAAGATTTATAAACCTTTTTCTTATACTGGTTAATCATTAGACATACAAATCATGCAGCATGTCATATATCCTAAAGGAAGCATGTACTCACAATTTTGTTTAAATGTCTTATGGTGAATATTAGTAATTACTTAAAGTAAATAAATAATTTTTTATATTTGATGAATTCGTGGGTGTTACAATGTGGTATCAAAGCAAGATTTCAACACTAGAACTGACAGGCTTACTCGCTTATATAAAAAAAAGAGTATACTGATTTTATTTCTATATTTATTTTTGTAAATTTCCAAAAATATACAAACTTGTTTTGCAGAAAATGGAAAACGTCGAAGCCTTTGCTAAGAATGACCGTCAACATGAAAATCCCGATCACTTGTATGTGGATCTGAATAACCCAGAATTAATACAAACAGTCAGAGAACTGAAGGATGAACTCCAAACTATGAAACAACATAATCAGAGAATTTTAGAACTGAATGAATACCTGTTGGACAAAATGAATAAACAGGAAAAAGATAAACGAAGTGTTATTGAAACTTATTCAAAAGACACTTCTTATAAACATAAGGGAAGGAGATCAAAATATGTTGACATTAAATCATCTTCAAATATTAAACCAAGGTCAGGAAGGGATAGATAGAGATATATAAGTCACAGCACTGACAATGACCAACAACCTAGGAAAAATAAATACAAACCTTATGAGGATATCTCTGGAGAGTTCAAGAAAATAAAACCTCCCATGTTCAATGGAGAAGCAGATAAAGGAGAGGAAGTAGAAGCATGGTTGTCAAGCATGAAGAAATGCTTCCAAATCTACAATTACTCTAATATATTAAAGGCCAGAATGGATATTTACAACTTAACCAGGAAAGCCAACATATGGTGGCAACATATTAAGAGGGTCAAGAACCTGAAGGAGAAGTACTTGACTTGGAGGGTTTTTAAGAAGTACTTCAAGAGAAGGTTTCTATCTAAACAATATTATGAGTAAGTACTTGACTTGGATGGTTTTTAAGAAGTAATTCAAGAGAAGGTTTCTATCCGAACAATATTATGAGGAAGTACTTGACTTGGATGGTTTTTAAGAAGTACTTCAAGATAAGGTTTCTTTCCGAACAATATTATGAGGACATAGCCAAATAATTTTATGACTTAAAACTCGGTTCCATGTCTATGAAGGAACTAAGTATCAAATTATTAAGTCTACTAAGGTACATACCATACATAATAAATGAAAAACTAAAGATTCAATATTTCCTAAATTGTTTACCTATTAGTTTCAAGGATAGGATTGAGTTTGACAATCCAAAAACCTTGGAGGAAGCTATGAGGAAGGAAGAGTTTTGTTATGAGAAAGGAAAGAAAAGATAAAACCTACCAAATTGGAAGACTAAAAAGACAAATAAATTTGATCAACGGAGAAGAGGATTCAAATCCAACAAGAGTTTCAGGAGTAAGACCCAGAACTTCTCCAAAAACAACTACCCGAAAACTGATTTTAGAAAGAAGGTACCACAAAATACTACATCATCAAAAGACAGGGATTTATCTAACAATTTTTTTAGGAATACTGAACAAAGAGAACCTGTCAAATTCTGGGAGTGTCAAGGACCACACTATGCCAAGTATTATCCAAACCGGAAGGGAAATACCAACAACATACACACTGTTTAGGAAGCAGAAATAGTCGAGGATGTGGCCAATGAGAAACACAGGATCAATGCAGCACTGGAAACTCGATAGGAAGATCACCAAAATTCTATGGTGGAAGTACAAGGTATAATCCAAAATTTCTTTGTTTCCATCTTAATTGATCCAGGATCTAGTCTTAGTTATATATCTCCTAGCATAGTGGAAAAGTGTAAATTACCTTTAAAAAAATTCGATAAATCATGGCTAGTCCAGCTAGCCACAGGAACTAAACAAAAGGTAGTAAACTGTGTTGAAAGTTGTGATTTAATGATGGATTAGTTTGAAACTCGGGTAAAATTAAATGTATTACCTCTAGGATCTTACGATATTCTCATAGGAATGGACTGGCTTGAAAAACACTAGGTAATATTAAATTGCTTCCAAAATACTTGTGCTTGTTTAAATAAGGAAGGAGAAAGAACTACTGTTATAGGAATTCCTAGGAGAATCTCTGTATGACAAATATTAGCCTTACAGATGAAAAAAATTGTAAAGAAAGTTTGTAAATTCTTTGTTGTGCATGTTATAAATAATGAACAAGTTAATAATGAAAACAAACCAAGATTTGAGGATATCCCGATACTGTAGGATTTTGTGGATGTATTCCCGAAAGAAATTCCAAGGTTGCCTCCTAAAAGAGATCTTGATTTCACCATTGAATTAATACCCGGAGCAGTACCAAACTCAAAGGCCCCCTACCGAATGAACATCTTGGAATTAAATTAGCTTAAATTATAATTGCAAGAGTTAATAGATAAACATTACAGAAGACCAAGTGTGTCCCCTTGGGGAGCACCGGTCCTGTTTGTTAAAAAGAAAGACGGTACTCTACGACTATGCATAGACTACCGTCAACTTAATAAAATGACTATAAAAAATAGATATCCTCTACCTCGCATTTACGATCTAATCGATCAAATACATGGAGAAACGATATTCTCAAAAATCGATTTAAGGTCCAGTTACCACCAAGTTAGAATTAAAGATGAAGACATCCTTAAAACTTCTTTCCGGATGAGGTACGGGCATTATGAATTCATAGTTATTCCCTTTGGGCTAACCAATGCACCGTCGACCTTTATGTGTCTAATGAATAATGTTCTAAGAAAGTATTTAGACAAATTTGTAGTCATCTTTATAGATGATATCTTAATTTACTCTAAGACTAAAGAAGAGCATGATGAACATTTAAAAATAATCTTGCAAGTATTAAGAGAACATCAGTTATATGCTAAGTTCAGTAAATGTGACTTTTACAAGGATAAAATACAATATCTGGGACACGTAATATCTGAAGAGGGAATATCAGTGGACCTAGATAAGATAAAGTCTATTATTGATTAGCATGTTCTGAAGGACGTAACTGATGTACAATCCTTCATGGGAATAACAGGGTACTACAGAAAATTTATTGAAGTGTTTTCAAGAATTGCAAACCCTATAACTTCTTTACAAAACAAGGGTAAGAAATTTATTTTGTATCAGAAGTGTGAACACATTTTTAATAAACTAAAAACATTATTGACTACTGCACCCATATTGAAAATAGAAGACCCAAACAAATAATTTGCCGTATGCACTGATGCATGCAACAAAGGCTTGGGTAAGGTACTGACTTAGGAAGGTCATGCAATTGCATATGAGTCAAGAAAATTAAAAATTCATGAAAAGAACTATGCAACTTATGATTTAGAGTTAGCTGCAATGATTCATGCTTTAAAAATGTGGCATCATCACTTAATAGGAAAAAGATTTCTTTTAATGTCTGATAATATAAGTCTAAAGTAGCTATTTGATCAGCAAAATCTAAACGCAAGACAAGCTAGATGGCTAACTTTCCTTAGCGAATATTATTTTGAGATCAAGCATATTGTTATAGCTGATTTTACCACACATGGTAAATCACACTTTTATGGCCTTCCCTATCCCTATGCAGACGCCTTGGACCCCATGGACCATTTTTGTTCCTTTGATGTTTCCTAGATCATCCCTAAAAACATGCAAAAATTGCCATACGCAACTTTTAAACCCTTTCTCGCGTATATACGCAGGTTTGAGCCCTAAAACTGTGTACATCGGGATGTGTGCAAAAGTCCAAATTCTTTTGGAGTTTTCCTTGATGTGGATCCGACTCACTTGTCTCTTGGCCTTCCTTATGCCTTGAGATCGCTCGGATTCGACCTTTCATTACCCCATTGATGAGCTATATAAGGAACCCTTTGGATACATTGAAAGCATATGAGGAATTGAGAGCAAGAGAACTATAGTCCATTGTTGCCGGAACTTATGCTTGAGTCTGCATCGCCTTTGTCCCTTGGAGCACTTTTGTGTTCTTCCCAAGCTTATCTTTTGCTTGTGAGCTTGCTATCAAGAGATGGAGGATTGAAGTGGTGGAGGCCCAAGTGGGGGACTTGGTTTCTCCAATTTGAAGACATGCCGATAGAGGTTGTATTCATTGTAATCTCTGATTTTATATCAATAGAAATAGCTTTTACAGTCCAATAATGTTTGTTTGAATGAATATTTTATCCATGGATGATTTCAAATGCTTATATGTTATTGAGTATATATGATAGAGTAGAGCTAACACAATTATATATAGTATGCATGTCTTGTTTATTGAATGTTGAGGAAGAAATTCATTAATTCGAGCTGAAGTTGGAAAGCTCAACGGGGATCTACACCAACCGTCCGGAATAAGGTACAAATTGAGATCCTTTAGTGTTAGTTGTTTGGTTTCTCTTGTATATAGGAAAGGATTGATTTCTGGAGCTAAGTTGTCTATTGTGGTACCCCAAGCCATAGGAATTTCTCTTCATAATAGAATTGGTGACTCCGCTAGGGAGTTCCTAGTATTTGTCCTTTGGGGGTTTTTATCGGCATTCAATGTTCTTGAATTGCTCTTATTTCTTTGTTTCTATGTTGGGTATGGGGGCATGTTTTCCTGGTAGTATCTGAATCGGTGTGAATTTTGTCTCAGTTCATCTGTTTTCCTTTATTTTTATACATTTCTCTTCCTGTACGTGAGTTTTTTACTCACAGTCGCGTATACACGCAGCTTTGACTGCTATATCCGCGTACATACACGAGTTTACTGCGAACAGTCATGTATGCCCTTAGTTTTTCCTTCTAGAGGAAGATTGATTGTTGTTGGGTGAATTTTGATGATTCCTGAGTCTCCTTTGATACTGCTAGAGTCTATATACACTTCTGTTTCTAACCAGAGACATTTTTTTAGGGTAATTTTTTTTTAAGAAGGTTCTTGCCATTGCATTTTCTGTTTTTTGTTTTGGGATTAGTGCATTAGATTTATTTTACCTTAGTATTGTGTGTGAGTGTTGTTTGATGGTGCTTGCTGAGTCTGGGCATAGTAGAATCATTCTTTTGCTTTAGCATCTCATTTTTATTCAAAAAATCCAAAATATTTGCTTTTTTGCATCATTATGCATTGCACTTTGCATTTCACATGGTACTTGCACTAGATTTCCTTAGAGTATTAGTCAGGACTTCATATAGGAATGATTGCATTTTTCATTTGAAGAAAAAATTTGCATTTCACGTAGTAGCATGCCCTGTTTTTCATTTGACACAATGCATTTGCATTGATTGTTAGGTGTGAATTTTACTTCATGTTGCATCATAACACCATTGGTTGCATGGCCATCTACCTCTTTTGAGTAATAAAGCCAAATAAAATCAACGCTTAATTAAAATGGATTACACTATT
>LPNX011053361.1:495511-562826 GCA_001517045.1 Pseudotsuga menziesii
GCTTTAGGGTCTTGGAATAGTTCATTGTAAGTAAATTCTCCAAGACCACTAAACAACAACATGTATGTGTCTGTCCAGGTGAGAGTGTGAAATTCCTTGGTATATTTAGTGTTTCTTATGATCCTCCTCTCAAAAGGGAGTTAAGCACGAGGCAGTGTGAACGGTTATTTATTGGGATGACCCCTAGTCATAACTGAGTAGCACCAGAGATATTTCCAGGATTGTATTCATATCTGGGGGCTCTTTCGAGAGTTTTGGGCCTTGCTACCCTGCCCATACAGTCAATCCCACCTGCGACTGTCCGCCTAAGCATTGATTATATTGAGGTGACCTTAGTTTCCTTACCTATGTTATCGAGGGGGTACTTTGCAGGAGTTATTCTACGAGTGTCCCGGCCAGGTTGGGGTCGGACAGCATAGTCGCTTTACGCATTGAAGCTGAGGGCCATAATAATTGGTTACGAACCTCCGCTTGTTGTGTATTGGAGTCTCAAGCCTCTCCTAGGCGAGACATACCTGCTTCATTCAGGATCTCACATATCCTGCCCTTGTTTGCTTGTGGTTGGCTTTAGATTTTATTCGTGTATGCTTTGTGCACGTTAGCTTGCCTAGGGTTTGCATAATTTAGAGAGTCTTTTTCATTTTTTGAGTCATTGTGGATACGGGTGTGGCTCCTCGCCGTTCTCATCATTTAGTAGGACTTTCTCCTTCTACATCTCCTCCTCCTTTGGGAGAGAGAAGCAAACAGTCCAGGCAGACTCATACCCACATTGATTCACACACGATAGGAGATTATGAAGATGGTATTCCTGAGTTGTCTTCTCCACTTCGTGTGGACGACAGAGAGTTTACTACTTCATTTGATCCTTCACCGGATGCGGTTGTACATTTTGATTTTGATCCTTCACATGAAAAACATACTCACTCTAGCTATAATCCCTCATTCACAGGTCACCGGTATGGGATGCCGGGCGACGAGACTCACCATGAACCTACAAGCACTAGTTATGTTAGTTATGGCATGTTTGGTAACCCTATACATGATACATCATTTTTTGCCAAAATGGAATTTGATCCTAACACTATGCCTGGGGGCATTCCCATTTATTTCCATGTAGAGAAATTTGGGAGCACGAGTCATATTACACCCTCCATCCCAACGGTGGAGGCCACATCTCATGTTCATCCTAGACCTGGTGTTAGTAATCCTATTCAGATACTAGAACCAACACAAGTGAATATTGGGAATACCACGTACATAGTTTCACATGTCCCTTCATCCTCTCTTCCTGTTCTTCAAATGCTTTTCCTCCCCCTCATTCACGTGGTCCATCGGGCCGAAACGTTGCTACGAGTCATGTCCGTACTATTGCTACTCACCCAATCATGTCTTACACTCAAGTACCTCCTGTTGTGTCAGGAGGTCATATCCATACTTCTGGACGTCATGTTATTACTTCCAGAGTGTATATTCCTAGTTACGGAGTGTCTCATTGGACATCTCATGGGATGTCTTATGGACCTTATTATAGACCGCAGTATGCACAGACTTATTCACCTTATGGGTACGAGTATCAACAACCCACTTAATCTCCGAATTATGGCTTTGTAGCTCCACATAGTCAAGGTACACCACATTATGGTGCCTCCATGCCACCCTATACAGGTCAAACGGGAGGAGGCTACTATGGCCATGGCCATGGTGGTTACAGTCATCAGTCCTATATGAATCAAAATTATCAGGGAGCGCCCCTTAGACTTGCTCAACCTAGGCTCCCTTTCCTTGCAACGTTAAATTTTCCTGACTTGTCAAGACTAACGAACGATCCGGTATCTTATGACCCGGCTTGGTCGGTTGTCCCTAATAATCTTCCCTCGAACATTCCCAAGTTCAAGGGCAAACTAGGAGAAGATCCGAGTGAACATGTTACTACATTTCACCTATGGTGCTATTCTAATTCCTTACACAAAGATTCGATCCATTTAAGGCTATTTCAATGCACCCTCATCGAGCCTGTCACAAAATGGTACATAGAGCTACCTAGGGGGGCATTCGCTTGTTCGATGACCTAGCTATGACTTTTATCAACCACTTCCAGCTACCAGTGCATTACAACATTGGTACTGAACTCTTTTCAACATTAAGACAAGATAAAACCACGCATATCTCGGACCATATTCAAGAGTGGCGTAGATGGAAGAGATTGATTAAAGCCTTCATACCGCCAGAGTTTCTCCTCGATTGGTTCCTTAAATCGTTACTACCTTATATAGAGAAGGATGTTTCTTCATCTGAAGTTCAGAATGAGGAACAAGCCATTTTTAGGGCACAGGAATTGGACTTGATTTATGCTCAATCCAGTTTGTTATATGAAATCATTCCTAAAGCTCCGCGTTCTAGTTTTGACCCTAAGGTCAAACCTGGACCACATGCCGATGGCATTGTTGGTTGTACGAGTACCAAACCTACATATTCGGTTGTGAAAAAGGTCAATCAATTATCTATCAACCAATCTACCTCAAGATAAGCCTTGGCTTCGTCTCAACACACCCAAACGGTGAGTGTGTTTGCAGTACAATCGTCGGACCAGAAGGGTAACCAGCAACCTGAAAGAAATAAAAAGAAGGGTAAAAATAATTGTAAGGGTGGGAATAGGAATGAAAATGCCAACTCTAATGACAAGAACGCCCGAAATGCTGGGAGGGACAAGCAACCTAAATGTAAGGTTAAGTTTCCTTGCAAGTTATGTAAGGATGGTCACCTCACTCACTTATGCCCTCGGATAGAAGAAGCATAGAGGTTCATAGCACAGGGCCCAGCTGTGCTAACCAACCCTTTACCTCATAATCAAAACATGAACTTGAGGACCCATGATCAGTCTGGTGAGGATCAAAATCCACTGGAGGCTTGCAATGGTCATGGTTGCATCAATATGGTGCATGTTGCTAAGGTTGTGACTCATGTGAAGGACTATGGTTCATCACAACCAGACCTTGGAAAGGAACCTGCTCCACCCGAGAGCCCTTTGCGTATTGAAAAACCTGTGGATAAACCTGAAGTTGCTCCTCGCATTCCTAAGGGATTCCTTAAGCATTCGGGGCACAATCCTAATGCCCGAGCCACCCAAAACTATTCCGTTTTCAAGGATTTGGGTCACACTCCTTGTGCGATGTCTGCACTCAAAGTACTTCAGAGTTGTCCTTCGCAAAGGAAACCTTTGCTTTCTACTCTTGGTGTTCATGATGATAATTCTTCCTCTGTCATCAAATTTGAAACTCCGGGACTTCATCCTTGCTTGCCTTACTATGTGTCTCTCTTTATTCACATAGAATGTCTTAACATGACCATCAAACGCACTGTGATTGACAGACGAGTTCTTTCTTTCGTAATGTCTTTGACATGTTGGAAGGGTTTGGGTTCCCCTGAGTTGTCTAAATCCACTACCATGTTGACTACTTTTGATGGTAGATCATTTCGAACACATGGTATTCTTCCTTCTCTTAAAGTTTGTTTGGGAGGGAAGAACGTTGCAATATAGCTCGAGGTGGTTGATGCGCCCCTTGACTACATTTTGTTGCTACGAAGGAATTGGATGTATAGTATGAAAGCTGTAGATTCTTCTCTATTTCGAGTGTTATGATTTCTATTTAATGGAAAGATAGTTATGATTGATCAAACGTCATTCAAGAATCCGTCTGTTACCGCATCTTCGGGAGCTTCTATCCTGATTGTCCAGCACTTTCATCTGGCAACTGGGAGTGTGGGTGTTGGCATGTATCCCTCCCTCATGGGAAGCTTTAGTTGTGCTGCACCCGTCCTTATGATAGGATCTAGTTCCAGTGAGGCTTCGTCATCTGTAAGATCGGTGTCTTTTTGCACAAACTATATGGAGGATCCTTGGATTCTTCCTACACCGAATCCTTCATGTGAGCTCATCGAAACAGACATGTCGTTGCCTGCAACTATGACAGCATATCAAGCTAATCTTGGATCTGTTGTAGAACCTAGTTCTTCCTCTTCGCAGACAGAGGAGGAGGACCCTTATGTACTGCCTGCATGGTCAGTACAGTATTCTCACACACATGACTACCTTGATAGTGTTTTTCCTTCAGATGAGGCTATTATTGAGGCTATGTCTAGGGTTGAGGCACCTTGGGAAGAGTTGCATCATAGATCTTATTTTCTTCCTGATCTTGACCGTTTGGAGTGTGAAGACTATAGGGAGATTCTTAGTGAGAGAATTGCTAGTTCCATGATTCTGTTAAGCTCTCCTAGTCTGATGGCTAATGGAAATATGGAAAATATATCTCCTACCATTCCTATCAATATCTCTAGTGATCCTGGAAAGGTTGAGAATGTCTATATTGGGGAAGAATGTTCCCATGCTAAGATTTAAGAGTATATCGAGTTGTTCAAAGAATTTCATGATGTATTCACTTGGTCATACAAGTAAATGCTAGGTATCGACCCTCTCATTATTGAGCATGAGATTAAAACTTATCCTAATGCTAAGCCTGTTCGACAACACTTGCGTACGATGAATCCTAGGAAAGCACCTGTGATTAAGGCTGAGATAGAAAAACTGTTGAATGTCGATTTATCTATCCCTTTCCCTTGATGGAGTGGATTTCAAACCCCGTTTCGGTTGATAAGAAGTAAGGAACGATCTGCATAGGCACTGATTTCCGTGACTTGAATCGTGCCTATCCTAAAAATAATTTTCCCACGCCATTTATCGATCAGATCTTGGATGAGTGTGCAAGAAGCGAGGTATTTTATTTTATGGATGGATTTTCCATATACAATTAGATATATATTAAACCCGAGGACCAACATAAGACTGATTTCATTTGTCCTTGGGGTACCTTTGCATATCAGAAGATGCCCTTTAGCCTTAAAAACACCGAAGCCACTTTTCAGCAGGCTATGACCTTGATCTTCCATGATCTCAAATCAATTATTGAAGTCTTTTTGGATGACCTTGCTTCTCATTCTCACATGAGAATGCGTCATTCTTACCATTTGAGATTAGTGTTCGAAAGGTGCCACCATTATTTGGTAAGGTTAAATACTCACAAGTGCATCTTTTGTGTGAAGTCTGGTCGCTTATTAGGGTTCATTGTCTCCAAGGAGGGTATAAGATTCGACCCTTTAAAGGTTGAGTCAATACTTCAATTGTCTCCCCCGAAAAAAATTAGACATCTTCAATGTTTGCAAGGCATGGCAAACTTCTTACAGAGATTCGTCATGAATTTTGCCAATTTGACTAGACGCTATATGCATCTGTTGAAGAAGGACACTACCTTTTGTTGGGATGAGCGAGCCCAGGATTCCTTTGATGCGCTTAAGCGAGCCCTAGCATCAGCCTCGGTGATTAGTCCACCCGACTATAGCTGTGACTTTCTACTTTATGTGTCCGCGTCTATGGAGACGATTGGTATGGTTTTGGTTCAAGAGTATGAGGAGCTCCAAGAGCATGTCTTATATTATCTGAGCTGGAACCTTATAGATGTAGAGATCCATTATTCCCATTTGGAGAAACTTTCCCTAGCTACCATTCATGCAGTTCAAAGATTGAGACACTATATTCTCCTTCGCCAGACCTTGGTGGTTTCCCATGTCAATCTGTTTTAGTTCATCCTCATGAGAAGGATGATAGGGGGAAAGTATAATAAGTGGATTGTCATCCTGTAAGAATTCGATCTCGAGTTTGTCTCGAAAAAATTGAAAAAATCATTGATTTTTGCAGATCTTATATCCGATTTCCCGAGCGAGGAGGAGGAGGAAACTTGTGAAGATACATTTGTCGATGAGCACATCTTCTTGATCTAAACTTTGTATCCATGGTATGGGGACATTATCATATATTTACAAATTTTGAAGGTACCCACTTACCTTTCACGGGATGAACGACGACGATTACGTCACGTTTCTAAGAATTACCTCATAGTGGATAGCACATTGTACCACCGTGGGATAGATTCCATTTTACATCGTTGTTTAACTCATGAGGAAGATGAGCTTGTGCTAAATGATTTCCACACAGGGGCGTGTGGTGGTCATTTATCTGGGATTTCTATAGCCCAAAAAATCTTGAGAGCAGGTTATTTCTAGTCGTCGATCTTTAAAGATTGTGTTAATGCGGTCAAGAAGTGCCACCCTTGCCAGGTGTTCACACATAATATGTGCTCATGTCCTACCCCGTTACATCCCATTATCATCGTTGATCCTTTCACTAAGTGGGGACTTGATTTCATGGTTTTCAACCCAGCTTCAGCTAGGGGGCATCATCATATTATAGTGGCTATTGACTACTTCATGAAATGGGCTGAGGCTATGCCTACAGTTAAATTTAACGATGAGATAGCCACACACTTTGTATTCAACCAGATTCTTACTCAGTTCGGTATTCCAAAAGAGCTTGTCACTGACCATGGTAGGAACTTTCAGAATCGTATCATGGAATATTTGGCCTCGAAGTTAGGGTATAAGTAGGAGCATTCTTCTTCTTATTACCATCAAGTGAATGGACAAGTTGAAGTAGTGAACAAATCACTCAAGTCTATTCTCCAACGAACCGTCGCACAAAGCAAGACCAATTGGCATATTATGTTATATCCTACTTTGTGGGCTTATAGGACTGTGGTTAATAATGCCACCGGTTTTTCTCCAAATCAGCTTGTACATGGAGTGGAGTCTTTATTTCCGGTTGAGTGTGATATCCCTTCTTTGAAGCTAGCCATAGAGCTCTTACCGGACACTTCTCCATTGGAGGAATGTTTGGTCCATTTAGAGCATATTGATGAGCATTGTCGAGATGCTTTAGTGGCTTTAGAAGTGAATAAGCGTCACGTTAAGGTCCAGTATGATAAATATATCCGTCCAAGGAGTTTTAGTGAAGGAGATTTGGTCCTTTTTTGGGATCAAGCTAAAGAACCCTTGGGGGCAGGCAAATTCAACCCCATGTGGCAAGGTCCTTATGTGGTTAAACGTGTGTTAGAGAAGGGCACTTATGAGCTAGTAGATTACAAGGGGAGAGCCTTGGCAGAGCCTAGAAATGGACTCTATCTTAAAAGGTACTATACATGATTTTCAACCAAGGCTAGCTATTGTATATTATTGTACAGCATTTTGCATAGTTAGGTCTTTCTTATGGTGATCGGGTTTGTTGATTAGCTTTCGTTTCTTATGGCAAATGTCAGTGGAGTCTTCCATATATATAGGATTCACGGATGGTGCAAGCCATCACACTCAACACTCAGCCTCTGCTGCTTGGGTGATTTATACTCCTACGGGTCAAGTATTGTCAAGAGGCATATGTTTACGACCCTATTCAAACAATGTTGCTGAATATAGTGACGTTATTGATCTTCTACGAGATGCCATTTCACATGGTGTTCTCTCTATTGAGGTACATCTTGATTCGAAGTTAGTAGTGTCACAGCTTAATGGTTTGTATCATGTTAGAGATTAAACATTATTACAGATATTCTTACGTGTGAGATTGTTAGAATGGCAATTTGACAACATAACATACATACATGTTCCAAGAATTAATAATCAAGTTGCTGACTCATATGCTAACTACGTGTTAGATTGGTATTTGTTTCATAGACAGTAAGCTCATCACAAACATAAATTTTTACACATGTAAATAAATAAACCGATCATAATAAAAAAAATTCATTAAAACATCCAAAATGTGATAATATATAGTGTCATAATACAAAAATGGGGCTCTCAAGCCACCAAAATATAAATGCATGGTAGTACAAAATGTATCACTCCCAGGTATCTAAGCCTGGGGAGGAGGAAGGGGGTTCTGATCATGAAATGTCACCATGGATCTAGCTAGCCATCTAAATAACCACACCCATGCTCATGGCACACCCACCACCTGACACTGCATGGCCTCAGGTAGGTCATCAACCTGCGCCATGGGTACCCTGTGTGTCAGCCTCACGAATTTGGTATGAATGCTTTGGAGCGTCCGCTCCGCATCCACACCCATAATGTCATCTCCTCTTCCCCTTCGTCTATGACGAGGGAATCCTTCAGGCTGCCGTGGTCCTACATCTGCTTACACATGATAGGATGTCAGTAGATGTTGTCATGAAAAAACATGTCTTTTTGATTCCAGATATCAAAAAACATAAAAAATTAAATAACTCAAAAAATATTAAAAAGGGGGTTGGGATTCATTACCAATGTCACCGTATGCTAATCCTAGTGGTAATGGCATGTCAGGGTCTCCCGGGAAATCTATCCCTACATAGGGGTAATCATCGATGGCAACTATCTGTCGTCGCCACCATGGAAAGAAATCAGCTGGATAGGGATTGGACACCCTACCTCCACCCAATCTGTGCATCGCATCTACCCAATGTCATTGGGCTAGATCTCAAACCTCGTGAAGAGGAACATCAACTCTAGGGCTCAATCCTGGAACATGCTCAAAGAAAAACGTGCTCAGTATGCTACCGAAACTGAATTTTTGTACTCTGGCCATCTTGCACTCACTGAGCAGCTGTTTCATGTTGCACAGTAGTGCAGTGCTCCAATAGTACACAGTGGGTCTCATGCACTCCACTGCATAGAACATCAGAGGCCGCGAGGCCTGGTGGAGTGAAGCTAGCCCTGCTATCCTGCCCAGTGTCAGTAGTATGGTCGTTAAGCCTAGCACCTAGATGGATTTAGTTGGGATCTGACTCCCAACCTTCTCCATGTTTGGATAACAATACACGGCTATGTACTCATCGATGGTGAGGCCACCTCCGAGCCCGCGAGACCATAAGTTCACGACTTCCCCTCGTCGGGAAAGTCCAGTAATAAAGTATATGTCCTCCACTTATATGGTGAGGGACATCCCATCAATCTGGAAAGACTCTGAATATGGATCCCAGTAGTCTACTAGCATCTGTAGCAGTCTTGGTTTGGCCCTTAATCCACCAATACACCAAAACTTGTAGAGACTGCATGCACAAAGAGCCTATTGTGCCATTAGATCACCACGAACTGCTTCTTCTACATCCCCGTGCTCACGTTCTCTCCATTCTAGAACCATCATGCACATTAAATTCAAGTTTGAGTCATTAGAACACTTAAAAAAACCTTGAACGTGGCCTCATACGTGACTGTTTGCTAAACAGCCGCGTATGTACGCGACTTTGAGGGCATTTTCCGCGTATATCTAGCCCTATACGCAGAAAAACCGTCGATTTCTGCGTGGGCCATAGCGCACACTTTAGAATAGCCTAGAATCTTGATTTGACCATGGAAAATTATAAAATTTGCATGAAAATGAAAGAGCAGGGCATGGGTAATTACCTGGAAAAAACGGTAGTGGATTCCGCTGGCTGGATCTCCCGGAATTGGGTAAAAATTTCAAATGTTATATAATGTTTTGAATTTTTTACTATTTATAGGAACTTTTCAAAAAATTTACCCCCTTTTCTATAGTTTGGACCATTTCTAATCCTTTTGGACCATTTTTTTACTAATATATGATATAGGAGACCATTTTGAGTGTCGTTTCAACCGTTGGGTTGAACTGTTCATGCCAATTTCAGGTATCATGTCTAAACTGGCATATAGGTTAGGTTTCACCACCATTTGCATTTTGCATGACCTTATGACCATTTCATCATAACCATAGGTACGAACCCATTCTATCTTCTCATGGAACCTTCTTTCTATTTTAGAAGTGGCATGACTTGAATGGTAGAGCTTGACCTTACATGGGTACCCCAGTTAGCGCCTTATTTGCATTTGGTACCCATGCCGACAGTTTTTTCCTTTACGGTGTGGGAGTCCGTTGTATAGTATTGCCATGACATTTCGCAAGAGACTCATACTCCTCTTGATCTTTTGTTGGCCTATTTCCCCCAGACTCCCCTATGTCAAGTTGTAATTGCATTATCATGAGCTTTTCCTGCCTCATTGAGCCTTATGTCAGCTTCCCTGACTTTGAGTATCAGACATATAGCCCAAGCTTGTCTCATGTCTAGCCACACAGAGCCATTTTATATATATCCTTTGCAGCTTGATTCCCTATTTTTACCGGGAGGGGACTTTCCCTCGAGTGTCACTATCCTACACATGTGTCCTTGCATTGATCATAGGTATGTTCCACTACTAGGAACTAGTTTGTTTTCCCATTTGACACTCGACTTTAAAGAGATTTTATTCTTTTTCAAGATTTTCAAATATTTGAAAAAGTCCCAAAAAAATTAAAAAACCAAAAACCCAGACAAGGAAAGATGTTATCTTTGGCAGCAGTCGAGTCGTGTCGCCTTCGAACAAAGCATTGTATATCACATCCATTGGTTGGGTTAATATTTTGAATTTAGGAGCTGTACTTGTTTATCTGAGTTTATCTCCATCGACTGGTTAAGCTTTCAGTCCCTACAGAGCCTCTGTCAATGCCTCCTGTGTCACAGAGATGTCTGATTTTTGCATATCGAGTCTATGCTACCTACATTCAGTCACCATTTTCTGTTATGCTCTTGTTCAAAGGAAGTTGAAACCTGAGTCAGCCATTCCTTATTTATCTTGACTTTGCATGTCAGCCATTCCCAGTACAGTTACTGGTTCATGCACTTTATGATCAATTCCTTCCACATTATACAGCTTTGTTGAGTACCTCATGTTGGATGATGGGGGATTCCTTAATGCCCTCCTTCCAGTGGATTTCATCCCATCAACTTCAGATCATTTATTCTGGGATAGGAATCTAGAGTCATCTTTGAGTGCCTTGAGATTTGCAGTCATCAGTGGTAGGTTCTCTCGCCATCGACATTTCTTTGGGAATACATCAATGTCCCCTAATCGATGGATTCTCTCAAGTGTTTGACCTCAACACATTTATTCACACTTGTTAGTTTGCACTCTAGTACCTTTATTCCCATTTTCATTATGGGTGGGTGATCTCGCGTCTGTTAACGGTATACATCAATGACCGGTAATCAGATGATAGACTACTATGTTCGACCTTGATACCTCTATTCACATAGTAGGACATGTACTCATAGTGGTGTGTGTAGAAGACCTTCCATATTGGTGGCATATCATATATGCTACCTCCTTGATCGTGCCAGTGTTCACTGGATTTCAGCTCTCGTGACTTGATTCCAATATATGTCAGACATTTCCAGCCATTATGGAGATCTTGATCCATTGTATATCTTCAGCCTTCATGGAGATCATGATCCTTTGTATATCTTCATCATGGAGATTTCGATCTATGTATATTGTACGTGGCGATGACCACATATGTCATATTGTATCATGCCTATTCATGGCCATTGTACTCTTATGTATCCAGGACTGCTATATGTATTCACAGTTATATGTAGAGTTGTATCATTATATAGTGCTGATTGGGTAGCTGATTCTTCCACTAGGTTCTTCATCACTTCATTTATGGGATGGACTTATAATGTATTTCGGCCATCGTATGACCCCTCTGAACTCACACATTAGGGGGAATCTACTATAGTTGATTTTACCACACATGGTAAATCACACTTTTATGGCCTTCCCTAGCCCTATACAAACTCCTTAGACCCCATGGACCATTTTTGCTCCTTTGATGTTTCCTAGAACTTCCTAAAAAACATGCAAAAATTGCCATACGCGACTTTTAAACCCTTTCTCGCATATATACGCGGGTTTGACCCCTAAAACCGCATACATCGAGATGTGTGCAAAAGGCCAAATTCTTTTGGAGTTTTCCTTGATGTGGATCCAACTCACTTGTCTCCTGGCCTTCCCTATGCCTTGAGATCTCTCGGATTCAACCTTTCATTACCACATTAATGAGCTATATAAGGAACCCTTTGGATACATTGAAAGCATATGAGGAATTGAGAGCAAGAGAACTATAGTCCATTGTTGCCGGAACTTGTGCCTGAGTCTGCATCCCCTTTGTCCCTTGGAGCACTTTTGTGTTCTTCCCAATATTATCTTTTGCTTGTGAGCTTGCTATCGAGAGATGGAGGATTGAAGTGGTGGAGGCCCAAGTGGGGGACTCAGTTTCTCCGATTCGCACACGTACCGACAGAGATTGTATTCATTGTAATCTCTGATTTTATATCAATAGAAATATCTTTTCCTGTCCAATAATGTGTGTTTGAAATAATATTTTATCCATGGATGATTTCAAATGCTTATATGTTATTAATTATATATGCTAGAGTAGAGCTAACACAGTTATATATAGTATGCTTGTCTTGTTTATTGAATGTTGAGGATGCAATTCATCAATTCGAGCTGAAGTTGGAAAGTTCAACGGGGATCTACACCAACCGTCCAGAATAAGGTACGAATCGAGATCCTTTAGTGTTAGTTGTTTGGTTTCTCTTGCATATAGGAAAGGATTGATTTCTGGAGTTAAGATGTCTGTTGTGGTACCCCAAGCCATAGGAATTTCTCTCCTTAACACATATTAAAGGGAAAGAAAACAAAGTGGCTAATGCTTTAAGTAGAAATGCGGTAACCAGTTTTTTGGCCACTGTTAGCAGTTATAAAACTGATTTGGAAAATAAATTGACGAAAGGAATAAGACAGGATCCCGAATATCAGAACTTAAAGGAAAAGATAATACATAATACATCTGAAAATGTATTTACAGATTCCAGTTTTAATGATCAAGGCTTAATATTGTTTAATAACATACTACACGCACCAAATATACATGAAGTTAAGTTGTTGATTCTGACTGAAATGAATAAAAATTCCATATTCTGGACATCCAGGGTATCAGAAAATGATCACGATGTTAAGAAAAGAATACTTTTGGCCTAACATGAAAAATGAGGTTGCTGAATTTCTAGCTAGATGTATTGAATGTCAGCAAGTTAAGGCTGAACATCAACACCCAGCAGGCATGTTACAGCCATTACCAATACCAAACTGGAAGTTGGAAGTCATTAGCCTTGACTTTGTAACTAGTTTACCTAAAAACTAGAAACAGAATGATTCCATAATGGTAGTTGTAGATAAGTTAAGTTAAACAGCTCACTTCATTCCTGTCAAAACAAGTCATTCAGTTGCTAATATCGTTGATATTTTTATGAAAGAAATCTTTCGTCTGCATGGAATTCCAAAGGTAATTATTTCCAACCGAGATCCTAAATTTACAGGTAATTTCTAGAAAAATTTATTCAAGGGATTAGACACTAAACTAAATTTCAGTACTACTTATCATCCACAAATGGACAGACAAACAGAAAGAGTTAATTAGGTACTAGAAGATATGTTTTGAATGTATGTTAGTGATTATCCTAAGAAATGGGAAGACTATTCGCATTTAGTTGAATTTGCTTACAATAATCATTATCAGGCCTTATCAAAGCTTAGCCCTTTTGAAATTTTATATGGTAGAAAGTGTAACACTCCAATTACATGGAGTAATCCAGTAGATCGATTGATATTAGGACCTGACATGTTAAAAGCATTGGAACTAATAGTGAAACAAGTACAAGGCAACTTGAAAACTGCTCAAGACATACAAAAGATCCATGCCGATCTTAAAAGAACACCAAAGGAGTTTCAAGTCGGTGAGCATGTGTTTGTTAAGGTTAAACAAAGAAAGAGCTCTTTTAAATTAGGGAGCTGTGTTAAATTAGCAGCTAGGTATTGCGAACCATTCGATATATTGGCAAGAGTGGGTCCAATGTCTTATCAATTAGCGTTACCACCTAATCTTAAAATACATAATGTTTTTCACATATCTATTTTGAAAAAGTATATACATGATGCTACTCATGTGATTGATTGGAATTTGATTTAGGTATAACTAGAAGGATATTTTCCTGTGGAACCAGATTGTATTCTCAACAGGAGGGAAAATTTTCTCTGGAATCGCACCATTGGATAGGTAAAGCTGTAGTGGAAACACCTCAGTCTAGATGAAGCAACTTGGGAATTGGAGAGCGATATGCTGATGGAATATCTAGCTCTATTCAAGAAGACACCGAATAACTTAAGTAACATCGAGGACGATGTTGAGCTTAAGGAGGGGTGTTTGTAACATACCCAAAACTGGAAAAAAATACATAAATATTTAATATTTATTTCATCAAAACATTATGTTAAATTTTATTGTAAGGTTTATGACCAATTGGTCAAGGATAACTGTAATTGAAGAATTATTTATTTTATTAATTAATAAAAGGAGACACATATTTAGGGAGACTGTTAAATGAGTGTTCACCGCCACTAGGAGAAAGGAGTAGCTGTAAAAGGCTGATTGACAAGTGGTAGCACCAGCAATTCACTTTCTAGATGTTGCATGAGAATAGTCCCTAAAAAAGTGGTCATGTTCCCTAAGAGGGGGAACTGATTTGGGTGGCTCATTAAATTACCAACTGACCTTAAGACCTAGGAAATATTATATAAACCATCAAATTGAATAGGAGGCTCACCATTCATTTTTTCTGATTTCATAGAGAATGACTTTGTGATTGCTACAAACTGAAAAGTTAGGCATACAAAGAATTTGATGAGGGGATAGATAAAGTGAATTTCTGAGTGAAGTCTCCTGTGTAGCAGAGATATCCATCCTAAGTGGAGCAGTGAGCAAGATCGGGGGTCCTAAGCAAGTGATTTGTTTGCTTCAGAAAAGGTTGGGTGAAACATTCTCTCTTGGGTATTGGTCCCATTTCTCTGTAACACTTCCAGGTTCCAACTCCAATCTGTTTGTGTCATTATTTATTTCTGAAGTGTTAATTTGTTTATAAAGATTTATAGAATTAATATTGTGAAGAGGCTGGTTGATTTAGAAATGAAAAAAAAAATGATCCCCTGTGTTTTCCTTTCACCAAGGTGATGTACTCTAGTATAGGAGGATATAGAATTAGGATGGATTAAGTAGTGTTAGATTGAGTGAATGAATGTATTTCTCTAACTACATAGTAAGGATGTGATAAATATAGTTATATACTATTAAATCTATTATTAGTAAAAGAAAATAGCTATCTTTTTGAAAACATAATTTACAATTCTAAATTCAATTGTTAAATAAATACTTTTCTCAATGCAAATAAACGAATTATAGAATAGTTGAAATTACTGAAAATAGAAATATCCATGCTAGATTTAAGAATATTTATAGGTTCATATTGTCTTATTTTCTTTTTATCTAAATAATATCAAGCCGATGTGATCGATGAATCATAGCACTGATCCCAGGCTTCAGATATTTTTTATATTCTTAACGGAGGAATTCTTCTACAAAAAATAAATTACAGACTTAGGATTTAACCCCTCTCTTTTATTGTTCAATATAATATTTCGATTTCAACTATAGCTAATACAGTCCAAGAATCTTAAAGTTCTTTTTTTTTAGCAAAGTTCTTTTATCTAAGCTTTAAAATAAAATAAACACTTACTCATCGTTTAATCTAAAGGTATCCTCTAAAGCTTAAGTATTAAACTATAGTTTTAGGGTTTATCCCCTATTTTTATACAAAAGATATTTAGATAAGGGTATTTGCAGTATCCTATTATAACTATGTAGGCTATGAAGGAATTTACCTTTCTTCTTTATACCTAGTTTGTAACCATAAAAAAATAAACTAGAAGAGTATAGAAATCAACTAAGTAAAATCGAGCTAAATAATAATTTATGTTCTTTAAAAACTTATTTTCACCAAAGGATTTGGAAAGGTAACTTTTTTTTATTCTTGCTGGTTATAAACTATCAAAAATAGTAATGAGGGTTTAGGTAACCAAACCTTTTCCAAACACAGTAAATTCATATTTTCTCTTGGGCCTAAAAACACATTTATAAAATATATATATAAATTAATTAACAATCTGAATAGAAAACAATATGGCAAAATCATGAGGCTCACGGTGTAGCTTTCTACGAAAAAAATTATTTTCGTAAATCCTATTATACACAGTAGCTGTTAATAAAATATTAAAATCCTCATAGATATTACCTATTAACATCCTTCAGTCTAATAATAAATTCGATATTGCTCATACGATATTGCCTTACGTCCTTTTCCAATAAAAATATTTGAGGTTTCAAACAACATTTCTTTATCACAATATACATCTTTTTTCGAAGTTCTAAACGGAACCCTTCAACATGTACATCAGTTCGATAAAGACATCCTCTGCAAACTAGCAAAAATATCAATAAGAAACTTCTTTACAAAACCCTGAATGGTCTTTTAGAGTTTGTTTCCTACCGGCTAAAATAAGGGGTAAAAACCCTCGAATAATTTTTCCAGAATAGTAAGTCCAATTAACAAAACCCTCTCGATTCCAGTCCAGCTGCAAGTTTTGTTTTGGAATGCCAATCCTTTTACAAACACCATTCAATGCCTTCACCATAGGAAACATTACCAAGTTATTCAAAAAGAAAATCAAAACAACTGTGCAACTTCGTAATTATTTACAGTCACGGGTTCCAAAAATTCTTTAACGTTTTGTGAAAATACTTTTATAAATACCAAACACTACACCCATTGAGCCGTAATATTTCGAGGCCATAATCTTACCAAGGGATAAGTCTTCTTGATTTGCAGCCTGAGTAGAAGCTTTAGGAACCACCTGTGTAGACAAAATAATATAATTAAGAAGCATTATAAAACTCTCTCCTTAAATATCTATAAAAGGAAAACCAAGTAATTAATAAAGATCCAACACTTACCTTAAACCCTCGACAGTTTTTCCAAATAGGTAAACAAAATCAAGATCGAGTCTAGTGTTAAAGCAAGTTCATGGCTTCCAATGGGAACTGCAAATAGAGTCTTGAAGACTGAGGCCACCGCAAGGTAAGTCTTAAAGGCTGAGACTGATATTTTCTCTCTCAGGGTTACAGGAAGAGAAAAGGGAGGGTTCAAACAATGGAATAGTTTATTCAAGGAATGAATAAATTTCCTTTTGCTTCCACCAAAACCTAGACAAGAAAAATCATTAGTGACGACCTTTAAGACCTCCTTAAAATCAAAGGATTTGTACCCAATGCTTCGCTTTCCATGTGGAGTCCCAATCATAACTTGTGTATGAAGATCTGTCCTTTACTTGTGAAGTTTCAATGCTCATCCTTTAGTCACATCACCTTTAAAAACTCACACTGGTAACACCGTTTGTTTCTCCCTCCTTATAAGTGCAATTCTTTGGTATAGCGAAAGTAATAGTTTGCATACATGATTATCGCCCTTCTTAAGTGATCTAAGCACAAGGACTTTGGTAGGACATTTTTTTGGATGAAAAACTGGAATGTTGGGATAGATAAGACTTATCCCTCTTTTCCAAAGTTAAAAGAGTTACCCCTTCCAACATTCCTTGGGTAGTAATTAGCTTTTAAGATGTTTCTGGTGGCATTCCAAAGACAACCACACTCACCTACACATCAAGGAATAGGGGTCCATGTATTAGTCATTAGACTAAGTAATATCATGACCTCTTCTTTAAAATAGCTTATGTCTGGAGATAAAATAAAAGATTTATAAACCTTTTACTTATACAGATTAATCGTTAGACATCTAAATCATGCAGCATGTCATATCTCCTAAAGGAAGCATGTACTCACAATTTTGTTTAAATGTCTTATGGTGAATATTAGTAACTACTTAAAGTAAATAAATAATTTTTTTTATATTTGGTGAATTCGGAGGTGTTACAGGTTCCTTATTAATCCATACATTAGGATGAGAATTGGTGCATGCTTCTGGCTCATAGTTTTTAATGTATTTCTTCAACTGGGTCTTTCCAAGAAAACCAGATCTAGCCACTGCAGAAGTAAGTACTCTCATCAAAGGAATAACTTTAGAAAGCCTAGAGATAAGTCTAAGTTCATTTTCTATACATGTGATGAAAGAGGACACTTTGCTAGAGATTGTCCTAGAAATAAAAGTAGCTCTCACAAGAAGAAGGGAAACAAGAGAAGACATCATGCTCATGCTGTAGAAGATGATGAACCTTACACAAAGAGACACAAACAATTTAGTGATGATTCTTCAAGTGATGAAGAATATGTTTTGATTTCCACTCTCACGGGAACTATCACACATGGCAGCAATGATTGGATTATAGACAGTGGTGCTTCCAAACATATGACAGGATTCAAGGATTCCTTTGTGAAATTATCTGAACATGAATCACCTCAAAAGGTGAAACTCGGAGATGACCACCACTATCCAATAAAAGGTAGTGGTGAATCCCCATACAAGCTAGACTCTGGAAAGTCTATCAAGATTAAAGATGTATTGTTTGTACCTAGACTAAAGAAGAACCTCCTCTCCATATCTACATTAGATGCAAAAGGAATGAGGGTTTCATTTGTAGATGGCCAAGTCCTCATGTGGCCAAAGGGGAAGTCTTTCATGATGCAGTAGTGATTGGGAAACAAGAAGGAGGACTATACAAATTGAAGGACCAACCAAAACAAGCTTTGGTTCATGACTCGGTAGAACCAAATGAGCTTTGGCATAGAAGGCTTGCACATGTGCATTACAGATCACTACCACTTTCAAGCAAAGCTATTGAAGGTCTCCCAGAAATGCAGACAAAACATGAAGGTTTATGCAAAGGATGTGAGAAAGGAAAGAACACAAAGAAGACATTTCCAAGTAGCGAGAGCAAGGAAAAAGGAATCTTGGAAATCATCCACTCTGATGTATGCAGTCCAATGTCATCCAGTTCACTAAGCGGGTATGTATACTATGATCTACTTCATGAATAACAAAAATGAATTATTCAGCAAGTTCAAGGAATTCAAAGCCTTGATCGAGAATCACACAGAAAAGAAGATCAAGACATTTCAATCAGATAATGGCGGATAATTCACATCAAATGAATTCAAAGAGCTATGCAAAGACTCGGGGATTAAGAGGGAGTTATCCACTCCATATAATCCACAAAAAAATGGGATTGCAGAAAGGAAGAATAGAATTATCATGGAAGTTGCATGAGCTATGCTTCATGATCAAGATCTTCCCATGCATTTATGGGCAGAAGCTACCAGAACGGCGATGTATGTACAGAACCATACTCCACATAGAGTACTTGAGAACAAGACTCCTGAAGGAGTCTTCTCCGGCAAGAAACCAGAAGTCATCCATCTCAGAATATTCGGTTGTCCTGTATACATACACATTCCAAAAGAAAAGAGGACGAAGTTAGATCCTTCAGGAAAGAAGGGTACATTTGTGGGATACTCTGAAAGCTCGGAGGCTTACAAAATATATTTCTCAGGGTTCAAGAATATTGACATTAGCAGATATGTAACATTTGACAAAGATTCAACCTACATCAAATCCAGGAAGAGACCAGCTAAAGAACCTGAAGAAACAAGAGCACCCAGAATTCATGACACAACCAATAATGAAGAAATTCAAGAAGAAGATCAAGAATTTGAAGAACCTCAAGAACCTGTAGATCCACCTCAAGAGAAGAATCCTCATAAGAGGAAAACTACTTGGGTACGTGAAATTATCCAAGGTGCAGAAAGATATGGAGCTTCAGAAGAAACACCTAGAGAAAGAAAGAGAACTAGGTCTTGCTCCAGTTATGTAGCCTTGCTATGTGACATTATTGATAAAGAACCTTCCAACTATGAAGAAGCGATAGAAAGGAAAGAATGGAAGGATGCTATGATCGAAGAGTATCAATCGATCATGAAGAATTATGTTTGGGATGTTGTCCCAAGACCAGAAGGGAGGTCCATTGTAACTTCCAAATGGATCTACAAGATCAAGCATGATGCAGATGGCAGCATCTAGAAATATAAAGCAAGATTCGTGGCTCGTGGTTTCTCCCAAAAAGAAGGAATAGATTATGAAGAAACCTTTGAACCTGTAGCCAGATACACTTCCATCAGATCAGTACTTGCTCTGGCTGTAGTGATGAAATGGAAGATACACCATATGGATTTCAAGACTTCTTTCTTGAATGGTGTAGTAGAAGAGGAAGTGTATGTGGAACAACCACTCAGTTTTGAGACACATTACAGGGAGTCTCATGTGTGTAGATTGAAGAAAGCCCTGTACATTTTGAAACAGGCACCCAGGACATGGTACGGTAGAATTGATGGTTTCCTATCCAATTTGTGCTTTACCAAGAGTAAAGCAGATTCCAACCTTTACTACAAGGTTGAAGATGGAAATCTAGTGATACTCCTACTGTATGTGGATAATCTATTTGTAACAAGTATAGATGGGTTGATTGTTGATACGAAGAGGAAACTTGCTGCTGAGTTTGAAATGAAAGACTTGGGTATGATGCACTATTTCTTAGGCATGGAGGTGTGGCATAATGTAGATGGAATCTTCCTTGGACAAGGGAAGTATGCAATAGAGATTCTGAAAAGATTCGGGATGATGGACTTCAAGGCCATAACCACACCTATGGCATCGAACTTGATGCTATTGAGTGATGCTTCATCAGAAGCGGTTGATGCTACAATGTATCGTCAAATGATTGGGTCCTTGATGTACCTGACAAACACGAGACTAGATATTTTCTTTGTTGTGAACACCTTGAGCCAGTTCCTAACAGATCCGAGACATGTTCCCTTGATTGCTGCAAAGCATATTCTGAAGTACCTGAAGGGTACAGTTGATTATGGGCTCAAGTACGAGGCAAATCAGAAGATTAAACTAGAGTGTTGTCTTGATTCATATTGGGCAGGCAGTGGCATCGATAGGAAGAGCACTTCAGGATGTTGCTTCAGTATGGGATCAGGTGCGATCTCTTGGTTTAGCAGGAAGCAGTCCTATGTGGCACTGAGTACAGCTGAAGCAGAGTATGTCACAACTTGTTCAGCTAGTTGCGAGGCAGTGTGGTTGAGAAATCTACTGTCAGATTTATTTGATCTCTAGTTGGATGCTACTTGTATATATTGTGACAACCAGAGTTGTGTGAAGCTTTCATAGAACCCAGTGTTCCATGACAATTCGAAGCATATCGAGATCAAGTATCACTATATCAGGGATATGGTGCAGAGAGGAGCAGTGAAGCTCTAGTATGTTGCAATGGATGAACAGATAGCTGATGTGTTGACAAAGCCATTGGCTAGAGTGAATTTTGAGTACTTCAGGGAGAATCTTGGTGTTCTCCAGATCAAGGTTCCCTCCAAGGGGAAATGATGATACCTAGATCCATTCTAACATGGTGAGAGTATTAGGTTCCTTCCATGGTCAGACGTAAGGACTGAGCCATTCTGTCATGGTGAGAGGATTTGGTTCCTTCCATGTTAGATGTGAGTGCTGAGCCATTCTGATGTGACTATAGGATTGGTTCCTACATGATCAGACATAAGGGCTGAATTCCATTCTTGGAATGGAGGCACCTGGTCAGTTACCAGGAATACTCAGTCTGGGACTGAGGGACATTACGATATGACTATAGGATGTACTCTTACATTATCAGATGTGAGTGCATGGCCATTTTGATGTGATTGAGGGATGTGTTCCCACTTGATCAGATATAAGGGTTGATGCCATTCTCTGGGAGAATGGAGGCACCTGGTCAGTTACCAGGAATCCTCAGTCTAGGACTGAGAGCCCTTTCGATGTGATGTGTTTACACATGGTTGAATGTAAGTGCAGATCCTTTCTGACAAGATGAGGTTGGATATAAGTGTTGAGCCATTCTGGCATGATGTGTTTACACATGGTCAGATGTGATTGTTGTACCTTTCTGACAAGATGGGGTCAGATGTAAGTGCAGATCCTTTCCGATAAGATGAGGTCGAATGTAAGTGTTGAGCCATTCTGGCATGATGTGTTTACACATGGTGAGATGTGAGTGTTGGGCCTTTCTAACAAGATGAGGTTAGATGTGAGTGTTTGGCGTGCCTTTCTGACAAAATGAGGTCAGATGTAAGAGCTAGGCAGTCCATTCTGACTTAGGGTCAGATATAAGTGTTGAATACCTACATGAAGGGTAGGCCTACAACCAGCATGAAAAAGGCTTGGCTCTATAGAAATTCTTGTGACAAGAAGAATCGAGAGATAGAACCATTCTGAGATAGCACCTGATGATGATCTAGACTTGATGATGATCCAAATGAAGTGATGATCTAGATGTGATGATGATCCAGATCAAGTGATGATCTAGATGTGATGATGATCTAGACTTGATGATGATCCAGATCAAGTGATGATCCAGATTTGATGATGATACAGTGATGATGATCCAACAGTGATGATCCAGTAGTCATGATGATCCAGATCCCGTGATGAAGAAGACTTGAAGAAGAAGATGACTTAGAAGATGACTTGAAGCTGAAGGTGACTTAAATATGAATAAGACTTGAAGACAAATAAGACTTGAAGACAAAGAAGACTTGAATATGAAGACAACTTGAAGATGAAGATGAGGAGATGATCCAATTGATACAGAGAAGAAGACCAATGCTGAAAATTGTGTCGAAAGAATACCTTCCTAGTAAGAGGGAGTGTTGATGTATTTGTAACTTCAAAATGTATTCACTTATATATCTTATGTCTTGTACCCCGATGTTTATTATGGGATGTGTCTATAGTGTAATTGAGTCATGTCATGCCCTGATGTTCCGATCGGGAGGTTCCATAATGTAAACAGGTCATGTAAAGTCATTATGGGTAACCCTCCTATTGGTTAAGGGTTAAATTCCCCGCAGTTCCAGGGCACTAGGGTTGTTAGACTCACCTAGTGAAGTCGGCCCTAGCATGGTTTAGTCAAGTCTGGAATTAATATAAATAGAGACCCAGCCTCTCTATTTATCACACACTCACTCACACTCAGTTGTAGCGCATAGCTGAGGAAGAAGAAGACACTGGGGCTAGGAAGAAAGAGGTTACTGCTGTTGGGAGATCATCTTACTATTTTGGGATTTTCTATTTGGTTCCGATTCTATCTCTGAGGAAGTTGTGTGATTTTCTCCATTTATGGTTTCCCCAAGGAAAAACACTATGTTCATTGTCTCTTGCGTTTGATTGTTGTGATTGCTATTCTCTCAGTTAAATATCCTAATATAATGCTAGCTTAATGTTAAAAATATAACATACTCATGTTAATGAATAATAAAAGAGTGGAAAACTTTCTACTGGAGTGATTTTCCTCTATTGTTCTATCCAATATTTCTTTTGTATTCTTGTTATCTCTTTGTGTAAATAATTCTAAGTGAGATTATTTTTTCTATCTAGATCTAGAATGGAATGTCACATGACTCATAACTCTTGGTGTGATGTTGTGCATTCCATAGTCTTACAACAATCTCCATTGAATCACTAGAGTGGGAAAATGCATAAGGATCATAGCTCATCAAGCAACAATTGAGAGACTTTGATATAGATTAACTTGGTCTATATCTAGAGAGAAAAAAGGTTGTGCTTGGGTTAAGTGGAAAATATATGCAACCCAAAACACCTTTTTGATGATCTATTGCTTGGTTCACTTGTTTTTTCTTTGACATAGAATAGGATTACTTGGTTTGTTACACCCAAATCCTATCACCGCCATGTGATAAGACCTTTTGACTTACATATTTTCCCTTAATCCCAGCATTTGGAGTGGAGACCCATGGTGTTTGTCAATATTTCATGAAAATACTCAGCACCGTGCTTTCCCTATTAACCATGAGTGGTACCTTGCTCGCATTGACTGTATCGTGTTTTCCATAAGTGGTGCCACTACCTGTGGCCTTTGGTCCATAAGCGTTTTTAACCTCAACCGCTTTGTCATAAGAGGAGAAAAGCGGTACCCTGGGTAAAATGGGAAAAAGAGAAGTTTCTCGAGGCTTCTAGATCATGAGCCTCGTGTCCTCCCTTATCCCTAAAATTGTGGGTTAGTTGAGCTCGAGATCCCCCATCATAGGATCTTAGAAGCCACCTCATCCACAAATCTCCCAACCATTCCTATCCATTGAGCCTTATAAATACAAGCTCATGTCCATGGTTGAGGGAGAGAATTATAGAGGTATTGTTATGCTGTTGGATTGACCACTTGGCCCAAGCCATTTGAGAGCATAGAGACAAAAGTTGGAGATTATGGGGATGAAGTGTTGATTTCATGGAGATGCATGTTGACACTAAGGCTTAATTGGTTGTAAACTTCTCCATTCATCTTAAAGCAAAGCTTATTTCCGTCCCACATTACTATTGGTTTGATTTCACATGTAAATGTTGTTAGATTCCTTAGTCACTAATATGGATAAGTAGATGATGATCTGGTAGATTTGATGTGTTTGCATGTTTGATCTAGTTGCAGGTGTGGAAATTGAACCCAATGATAGAACAATTACACTCATAACAATTATAAATTGTAAATGCAAAATCACTCACAAAAGAGACTGAATATGGAGCTGAACACTAAAGTGTATTAACTCAGTGTACAATAGCCAACCCTGTAATAAAATAGGCTAGTGCATTAAATAATTACATAAGGAATTCGAATGCATGAGGAGGCAATTTGAATCTAGTCAAAAGCAGGCTTACTAAAATTAAGCAATTCCCCCATAGGTGCATAAAGTAGTTTCCAAATCAGTCAAGGAGCTCACGAATTGGCAAAAGCACTTAGGAAAGCTAAAGAGTGATGGAATGAAAACTCATACATGCTTTTCATAGGAGAAAAGAGTGGAGGATGTGGAGGACAAAAAACTAGTTAACCTCACCTAGTCAAACTTTCCCAATTGCCTTAAAGCACTGAAAAAGCAGGCAATAAAGCAGAAAAAAATAGAAGGGTACCTAGGAGGCCAGGAATAAAGTAGAATTTATTCCTTGAGGTTTCCCAAGCACTACATGAGTCAAAATAGGCAAGTTTGACCACTATGGATAGGTAAATGACAACTTGCATAAGGTGGGACACATGAACTAGGAAAATAAGACAAAAATAATTAAATTAATGTCTAAGGTAGCTAACTATGGGTTGATTATTCTAAAACCCCCCCTTAAGCCTGACTTATGAGTAGTATATCAGAAAATTATAATGCCTAGCAACAAGGCTTAGTCACCCTTTACATACTGCATGTCCATACAACCAAGTAAAGAGGCAAAAACCACATGGGAAAATCCTCCCTTAAACATGGACTGTAAAACAAAATTTGGAAATCTTGTCTTCACTCATGCTTCACAGCATGATCAGCAATCCCCAGCAATGATTTGAGATTGCTGAAGGTCTTCTCACAAAATGCTTTGGTGAAGATATCAGCTACTTTTTTTGAAGATGAACAGAAGAGTAGGTGAATGGTGCCATCATGCACAAGCTCTCTAATGTAGTGCATATGGATCTCAATGTGTTTGGTTCTCTGCTTCTGAATTGGATCATTGCAGATTCGAATGGTACTCTGGTTATCACAGTAGATGGTAGTTGAGTATTCTGATTTGAAGCCACACTCTCCAAGTAACCCCTGCAAATATAAACATTGAGTTGCTGCATTAACAATTCCTCTGTACTCTGCTTCTATAGATGAGAGTGCAATGGCACTCAGTTTCTTGCTTGACCAGCTGATTGGCCCTTCTGCAAGCATGAACACATATCCTGATGTGGACTTTCTATCTGTGTTATCATCTTCCCAATCACTGTCAGTAAACCCAATCAAATCAAGATCAGATTTTGCTTTATAGAAGATCCCATGTGTCCTTGTTCCCTGAACAAAGTTAAGGATCCTTTTGGCTGCTTTCCAATGGATCTCATGAGGCTGATCCATATATCTATAAGCCACACTTAATACATAATAAATATCAATTCTAGTATGTGTAAGATACAACAAACATCCAATCAATTTCCTATACAGTGTATTGTTTACCATAGGTGAAGAATCAGCTTCACTCCTGAAAGGAAAGGAGTCTTGCTTGGTTTGCAATCCTTCATTTTGAATTTGTTCAGCAAATCCAAGGCATACTTGGACTGGTGCACCTTGATTCCAGCTTTGGTTTGAACAATCTCAAGCCCCAAGAATTGGCTTAAGAGCCCCAAATTTGTCATGGAGAAGGCTTGGTTCATTGCACCCTTCAAGGAAGCAATCTCATCCTTTGAGCTTCCTGTAATGAGAAGGTCATCAACATATAACACAATGATCATTAATGAACCATTAATTAACTTCAAATAGACATTTGGATCTGATTTGCACCGAACAAAATTCAGTGATAGAAAGAAGCTATCAATCTTGGCATACCAAGCCTTGGGGGCTTGCTTTAGCCCATACAATGACTTTCTCAACCTGCACACAAGAGATGGGTTAGTAGAAAATCCTTGAGGCTGCTGCATGTATATCTCTTCAGTGAGATCTCCATTCAGGAAGGCACACTTTACATCCATGTGATGTACCTCCCATTGCTTTGAAGCTGCAATGGCTAAGGCTAGCCTGATGGAGTCCATCTTTGCCATTGGTGCAAAGGTCTCATTGTAATCTATGCCATGAAACTGTGAGTAGCCCTTGGCTACCAATCTGGCTTTGTACTTCAGAGGTGAACCATCAGCGGAAAATTTGGTCTTATACACCCACTTACACTGAACTAGCTTCCTCCCTGGGGGAAGATCAACTAGCTCCCAAGTGTTGCTCTTCTGGAGTGAGCTGAACTCTTCCTTCATAGATGCTTGCCATCTTGGATATCCTGCTGCATCTTCATATGTCTGAGGATCTAATTCCACCATCATATAGCATTTCTTAGCAAACATAGGATCCTTCATGCACAGACCACTCTCAAATTTAGATCTAGTCCTCCTTGGGTCATTGGGATTCCCAGCTAGCTCTCCTGCTGCATGTAGTGTCTTGGCTGCCCATTTTGGCCTTGTAGGGCTGTTAGGATCTGCAATAAACTCATCACTATCAGACATATTAGAAACAGCATGTTCAACAATCTCTTCACTTACTTTCAGAGGTTCAGGTGGTGAAGAGGCTTCTCCAACTTCCACTGCTGCAAGGGGTTCTTCTTGAAACTGAACACACCTTTCAATAAATGATTTATTTGTGCTCAAATTTATCAGCTTGTACCCTTTTGAATCTTCATAGTACCCAACAAATAGACACTCTTCACTTTGGGGCTGCAAATCCTTCCTCTTCTCTGTTGGAATTCTAGCCCAAGCCTTTGAGCCAAAAATCCTGAAATGGGTCACATCTGGCTTGTGCCCACTCCATGCTTCGAAGGGAGTCATACTATCAAGTTGTTTATGAGGCACCCTATTCTGGATATAGGTTGCACAGTTTATAGCTTCGTCCCAGTACTTTGGTGGCAAAGTTTTGGCCTCCATCATGCATGTTGCCATCTCCTTCAGTGATATGTTCTTCCTCTCAGCAACACCATTCTGTTGTGGTGTGTAAGGGATAGAATGATGCATCTGAATATCTACATCTGCACAATAATTAATAAACTCAGACTTGACATACTCACCACCATTGTCAGATCTGAGGACCTTGAGTTTCCTCCCAAACTAGTTTTCAACCAAAGCCTTAAAGACTTTGAAGAGGCCAAAAACTTCAAACTTGTGTTTCAGGAAGTAAACCCAGCAATACCTGGAAAAGTCATCTATGAAAGTCAATGCATATTTGGCCTGACTCATGGACATATGAGGGAATGGGCCAGAAACATCACTGTGGATCAACTCGAGGGGTGCAGAGGTTCTCTCATGACTAGCTCTCTCAAATTTATGCTCTGGGTGTTTTCCTAGGATACAAGCTTGGCAGACTCCTTTGGAAAATTTTATCTTGGGCAACCCTATGACCATCTCTTTTTCACTAAGATCAAAAAGATACTTGTAATTTAGGTGGCCAAATATTTCATGCCAAAGCTTGCTTGCCTCATTAGCATGAATCAAAAGAGTAGAGGGGTTTGAGTAGGGTAGGAAGTGTGAGAACATGTATACCTTTTGAGCATGATTTGCAATTCCTTTTGCAATGACTTTACCACTTGAGATCTCTGTGATCTCAACTTCATCAAGGGAGAATATGACCTTCTTTGGAGACCCAGTGTGAGTCATCTGGTACACTGATAAGAGGTTGGAGGCAAGACCAGGAACATACAACACATTGCTGAACTGACCATGATCAAGATCAATCCTCCCTTTGCCCAAACTTTCAGTGAGAGAGTCATCTCCCCGTACTATTGGTGGACCTTTCGACATGTCAAGTGAGGTGAATGCCTCCTTGGTCGAAACCATGTGTCTTGAAGCTCCAGAATCAATGATTAAACTAGGTGAGCTTGATGTGCCAGCAACCAATGCATGAACTCTCTCTCTGTCATCTGAACTTGATCCTCCTTCCCTCTTCTTTGATCTGTCTGGAAGGGAGATGCCATTCTTCTCCAAGAGTTGGGTCAGCATGTCTATTTGTTTTTTCATACAGGAGCTTTCAGTGTGATTGCCCTTATTGCAGTATGCGCACTTGCTCATTTCTCCTTTGTTTTTCTTCTTCTGGTAGTTCTTCTTGGAACCTTGTGGCTCCTCTGGAGACTTCTTCTTGTCTCTCTTTTGCTCAGGTGGCTTTTTAGCTTTCTTTTTGCTTTTTGAATCCACCTTTGAATCGCCAGCAACCAGAGCTTGGTCTTTGGATGGTTTGATGGTGCCCATCATCACCAGCTTGTCTTGTTCTTTTGTGAGAGATTCCATGAAATCTACAAGGCTAGGCATCTTCCAGGTTCAAGCTGTCAACTTTGTGGAATAGAAGGTCGAAACAAACACTGAATAGTCAGGGCCAAGCTTTGATAGTATGGCTAAGACCAGATGATCATCCTTCTTTTCGATCCCACATTATTTTAGTTGAAAAACAAGTGCTTTGAACTTGGAGAAATAGAGTTGCAGAGATTCAAAGCTACTGGGACTCAGGGAGATTAGTTCATTTTCGATTTGATGTCCCCTCATCTCATCTATATTTCCAAAAATATCAGTAAGCTTCTCCCATACTTCATTCAGTGATGTAAATCCATCAAGATGGAAAAGGAGGTCTCTGGAAATACTCAAACACAAGAGACCATAGGCCTCATCCCTCCTGTTGTGCCATTTTATCTTCTCTGTAGCTACATTGGGCTCTGCTTCTGTTGCCATAGTCACCCTGTAGAGGCCTTTCGCTCTCAACAGTATCTCCATCTCTGCTTTCCATTCAAATAAATTGAATGGAGTCAAGATGATCTTCTGAGATTGATCCATAGCTTAGAAATTGTCCCAGCTGTCAGTAGAAGGCTCCCAATCACTGATGTCGAACCTGCAAAACAAATTTGAAGGAGATAAATCGATCTAAAATGGATCTGATACCATGTGGAAATTGAACCCAGTGATAGAACAATTACACTCACAACAATTATAAATTGTACATGCAAAATCACTCACAAAAGAGACTGAATATGGAGCTGAACACTAAACTGTATTAACTCAGTGTACAATATCCAACCCTGTAATAACATAGGCTGCTACATTAAATAATTACATAATGGATTCGAATGCATGAGTAGGCAATTCGAATCTAGTCAAAAGCAGGCTTACTAAATTTAAGCAATTCCCCCATAGGTGCATAAAGTAGTTTCCAAATCAGCCAAGGAGCTCACGAATTGGAAAAATCACTTAGGAAAGATAAAGAGTCATGGAATGACAAATCATACATGCTTTTCATAGGAGAAAAGAGTGGAGGATGTGGAGGACAAAAAACTAGTTAACCTCACCTAGTCAAACTTTCCCAATTGCCTTAAAACACTGAAAAAGCAGGCAATAAAGCAGAAAAAAATAGAAGGGCATCTAAGAGGCCAGGAATAAAGTAGAATTGATTCCTTGAGGTTTCCCAAGCGCTACATGAGTCAAAATAGGCAAGTTTGACCACTATGGATAGGTAAACGACAACTTGCATAAGGTGGGACACATGAACTAGGCAAATAAGACAAAAATAATTAAATTAATGTCTAAGGTAGCTAACTATGGGTTGATTATTCTAACAGCAGGTACATAGGTTTACTATCGAAGCAGCATTCCAAGTGTCTACAAGATCCATGGAGGGTCTTCATCCTTTGTCGTTCACTCATTTGTTCTAGATCTGAACCATTTAGACCATAGGAACAAATTCTTTCCGCAGAAGTTGAAATATTCCTGCATACGAATCTGGTGACTCCACTGGGGAATAGATATATGTATCAGTTGATCTGATCTTCCTCAATTCTTCAACTCTTGTCTGAATCCAAGCTCCATCTCCAACTCTCTCCAGTCAGATCTGCTATCTGACTTGGTGAATTTTGGTTTGAAACTTCCAGATCTGTCTAGATCTGAATTATTTCGACCTTTTATGCTCTTTTGTATTCTCAATCTATCAGTTTTTACCTTGATTTGATCTTTTTCTGACTTGATCTGTCATTCTCCTTTGTGTTTTGGATTTATACAAGGAACTGCTCTTATGCAATTGGCGAAAAGTGGTGCCACCGCCTGAACCTAGTTAGAAGCACACGATGCCACCACCTGAGTCTTGTTGGCGAGAAGTGCTGCTGGTCCAGAACTGCTCTTTCAAGACCCCTGCAGCGCGGTGCCAAGTAGGCCTTATTCCAAGACCACTTTTTCTCATTTTTTGCAAAAAAATTGAGTTGATTTTCTCTCAGCCCTGCACTGTCAGGCTTGTGTGTTAGAATCTGATGCTTATGGTTTGAAATTTTATGGTTAAAGATTGGTTTGATTGCAAAACTCAAAATCTAGATTAGGATTATTTATTGTTCATTCACTTCTATGCTTGTGAAAGGACTTCTCATTTTTTGAAAAGCTTAGGGTGTTAGTAAGATCTCTTTTCATCTCTATTATATAGACTAAAAGAAAAACATTTGATTAGCGTCTTGGTTTCATTTCTTGTTTTCATAGAGAACTTCTTTTTCCTCCTTTAAAAAAGAAATTTTTTTACTGGGATTAGGTTATCATCATTGAGCATTAGACATTGGATCTCTGATTGGCCTTACAAGCTTTCAGGCTCTTTACGTTCTTTTGTCTCTTATGCATTTAGTACTATCACATCAAAATAAAAATATGGTAGTTTTAAGTTAGATTTATCTATGTTTTAAGAAAAATTGAAAAATAGGGTGCATATGCATGTAGTGTGATTCTTGTTTTTCTTCTAGGAAAAGGGACTCTTCCCCTTCTTATTGCTTAGAAAAGAGAAATCAGTTTGGAAAGTGCTGCTTGTCTTTGACTTTGTGTTCAAGATTGTTGTTTGGAAATATTTTTGGTTTTGAAACAAAATAAAATACTCTCTTTCCCTCCCGTAGGTAGGCATACTGAATGATAAAGTGAAATATTTGCATACGCATATTGCATGGTTTTACTTTTTCTATCAAAACACCATGCATTCACCTAACCGTCCACTTTAAAAAATAACAGTAGTTATAGGTTAAAATTTACATAGCAATTGGAGTGATAGGTTAGAGACATGTTTGGGCATCATTAAGCATAGGAGTTGTCGTTATTTGTCTGCATTACATCCCGGGACTCACGTGGTTCTTCCATGTACATCGGTATATCGAACGGCCTTTCATGTACCCCTGAGGTATATAGAAAGGTACTTCACATACTCAATTGTATATCAGAAGGCCCCCTATGTACGGTTATGCATTAGACAGCACTACTACCGATTCGAGCTCCCACGTACCTTGAGTATATCGGGAGACCCCACAAGGATACCTTATCCATCTTAGAAAAACCCTTTGGCCATCTTCATTGGAGCCATACAACATTCAAGGAGATTACTACACATGTACCCTAGAGGTATTTCATGAGTGGCACCTTCTTGACAATCCTGGTGAGAGATATGACTATCTGAACTCCTCCTGTCATTTTAAGTGTGCTTGTTTGACATATAGCTTGTGTAGGGAAATTTTTTGGTGTGTTTTCTAGTTTTTCAGACCTTAGGTTAGATAGGAACTGCACAAACTGGCTGAGCTAAGACAATCCAGAAGAGTACGAGGCCTTCCACCCAATTTTATTCCTGTTTCAGGAGAAAATCCAATGGAAGCTATCAACCAAGGAGCTGCTACCACCTCCCAAGTGGTAGATAATGTGGTTGCAGAAAGTGGAGGACCATATTCTTCACACTCACCTCCCTTGGTCCAACAACCTTCTCGGGGAAATACCTCATTCCATTCTCCCATAGAAGGTCATGTTGATGATACTACCCATCCGGATTATGGTCCCAATGCTCCATTTTGGGACACCTCTATAGGACAGGCCATTGCCTCATTTGGTACCCGTTTAAACTCTTCTGAAGAAGTTTCTCCAGATGAAGAAGAACGTAGACAATACCACACAGCCATTCTCCATGCATAGAATATTGAAAGGAAAATAGATGACATATTGGGCACACCACCATCACTTTCCATAGTTGTTCCTGTCGGATATCGTTCACTTGCTGATTCTATGAGACTCATTGAAATGATTATAGATCTCACAGTAACACCACACAACCCAGGTCAAAATACCAACCCCGCCACCTCCTATGTTATGTCTGTTCCCAATCCTCCCAAATCTTCTGCACCTGGGGCCCAACCTTCAATTCCCATTTCGTCATTACCTTCTAGTGCTGAGGGGCAACCCCCGGCATGACCTATGTTATCTGGCACCGAAATTGTACCTAGTCAAGGACAGAACTCTAATATAGAACAATCTATAGTTTATGTCCCTCCCACCCATACTAATGTGGTTAATCCCCCATCCAGTTCAGGTTAGCCCTTGGGGGCACAAACTGTAACCATTCAATCTTCTGGAGGTTATGGTTATCAAATACCTGTAGGAAATATTAATTATCCACCTAATCCTATAGGAATGCCTTATGCTGGAATTCCATACCCTAGTAATACTTTTATGCCATGGGGGTATCTTAACTGGTCTTACATGCCAGATATGGGGAGGATACCTATACATACTGCACGAGGTGCCGAAGGACCGCCTCATAGAGGTCCTCCCCCTCGGGGGCCTAATGGTTCTGGAGGACCTAGCGGCTTTCCTCCTTATGGTCCTAATGGTCTTGGTGGTCCTGGGGGGCCTTGTGGATTTCCCCCTAATGGCCCTGAAGGGTCTGGTGGCCCTCCTCCTAGTGGTTATGGAGGCTCTGGAGGTTTACCCCCCAACTGCCCTAGAGGGTCTGGTGGTCCCAATGGTCTTAGTGGTCCCGGAGGCCCTGGTTGTCCTCCTCCTATAGGCCCTGGTGGTCCTAATGGTTTTGATCCCAAAAATCAACCCCCTACAAGTGTATTTTCTATTAGTTCTTCGTCACAACAACCTGTCTATCAATCCACTTACGGTCCTACTAGTAATTATATGCCATATCAATATTATCAGTATGTGTAACCTAACCGTCAATTATCTTTCCTAGAAACTTTGGACTTTCCTAACTTGTCCAAGTTGATTAATGACCGCACTCAACACAATCCCTCGTGGCCTCCCATTCCAGTAAAGTTACCATCAGACATTCCAAAGTTCGATGGGAAATGGGGAGATGATTCGAAAAACCATGTCATGACATTCCATCTGTGGTTTTCTTCAAACTCCCTCATGGATGATTCAGTTCAATTATGAATTTGTCAGTGAACTTTGACCGGTATAGCCGTGAAGTGGTACATTGAACTTCCACAACATTCATTTGTGGATTTTGGCTCCTTGGCAACCGTGTTTCTTACACACTTTCAGCTCCCTATCCCTTATGAAATGGGTATTGATCTCTTAACTTCTCTATGACAGAACACCTCCACCAACATATCCGATGATATCCATGAATGGAGAAGGCGGAGAAGGCTTATTAAGGCCCCTATTCTGAATCAGTTATTAGCTGATTGGTTCACCAAATCTTTGTTTCCTCCAATTTCCTGAGATGTGTCTATGGGCGGTGTCATTACTGAAGAGCACGCTATTAGTCAAGCCTAGTATCTAGAATTGGTCTATCATCCAGTCTGGAACTCTTTATGACTTGATTCCTCAAGCTCCTCGCCCAAGCACCGACCCCACAAAGCCACCAGCAAAAGTACCTACCGATGGGATTGTTGGTTCAATCTAGTCCCCATTAGTAGTGAATCCTGCCAAGAAACCCTAGACTACCACCCCTACTCCTTCGACTCCTAAGTTTTTTGCCGAGGTCAATTCTATTCAGAGTACTCAAACCTCGAGCAACAATAAAAAGAGGGGTAAAAGTAAGAATAAAAAACCTGGAAACCAACAGGAGAATCCAAGACAAACCAACAATGATAACGATAAAGGAAAAAGAAAGACAAAATATCCATGTCTTCTCCCAAAAGAGTGTCCCCGTTGGGACGAAATCTCCCAATTTCTGAAATCAAATCCCACACCCGCAATACTCACGCATCCTTTTCCCTCTCAACAACAACTGATAGACCACATGTCTAATCAGGGTAACTCTAGTTCGTCAGAGGAAATTTGTATGATGTCCTCGGATACCATTAATCTACAAACTCAAAGTCATAATTATGACAAACCCATAGACAAGAAAGAAGATCATTCTTCTTTAGGGAAAGCTCCCTCTACTAGTTCTCTGGAATCCTCGTCTATTGTCCCCCTATCCATCGAGAATCCTACTCTCGACATGATTTTGTGTCCACCCAAGAGTACTCTTCGGAAGGCTGTATTTAACCTTAATGCCCGAGCCACTCAATTTTATAATGTAGTTGAAGATCTCGCTCAGGAACCTTGTGCAATTTCTACCTTAGAAGTACTCCAAATTTGTCCTACACAACGCAAAAACTTGTGAACGACATTAGGAGCTTTAGACCCGGATAATACTAATTTGATTCATTTCAATATTGAGAACTATAAGTCTAGGCTACCTCATAAACTTGCTTTTCATATCACTACGAAAGTAGTTGGAAAGAAGGTTTTTAGAACAGTTCTAGGTGAAGGAGCTTCAACCTCAGTTTTGTCTCTATCTTGTTGGAAAGCTCTTGGATCTCCCAAGCTTATAAAATCACCTACGACTCTGAAGGCCTTTGATGGATGATATTTCCAGTCCCATGGTATCATATCAGCCTTCACAGTCGAGCTTGGTGAAAAAACCATTTCTATTCAAGTAGAAGTGGTAGATGCCCCGTTAGATTACAACCTCCTTCTAGGAAGAAATTGGTTTTATGCCATGACTGTTGTCGCTTCAACAGTATTCCGAACAGTCCAACTTCCACATCTAGGGAGAATTGTTACCATTGACCACCTTGATTTCTGTACGCCAGATTTTACTACCTCTACAGCTAATAACATCCCCATGTTAGGCCAATCCCCTCCTCCTTACTAGTCAATTGGGGTAGGCATGTTGAAGGATTCATCCCTTATGGGGATTTTTCCATCCACTCCTCCTAACACGGATACCGTGATAGTCCATATGATCGCCTCATTTGATTGTGAGCCTAAGGGAAAACAAGTTGTTGAGTCCACCTCGTTGAGTCCACACAAAGCAATGTATGACACCATTCAAACCCTTTCCGATGATCACACTAATGACCTTCATCTAGTGGCTTTGGATCCTTACCATTTGCCTTACTGGTTAGAACCATCTCTTCCTATTCTAGATTATCTCTTTGATACTTTTCCTCCCAATGAGTCTATTATGGATATCATGAGTACGGATGAGCCCATTTGGGAGGATCACCATCATAGATCCATGTTCCTCCCTAACACTAGTTTGGTTAACCATAATTATGCATCCATGTTTCCTACTAATATTGTCAATGTACCCCAAAGTCCCATATTGTTGCAAGACACAGATTATGAAGGAAACCTTTGCAACATTACTCAGACGAATCCGATTGACATATCATCCAAGCCTGGTACCATCAAGCATGTTCATATTGGGCAGAACTACTCGGTAGATGAATCTGAAGCATATAAGGCACTTTTCAAAGAATTCTATGATATTTTTTCCTCGTCCTATGAATAAATGTCGGGGATTGACCCATCCATTGTGGTCCATGAGATCAAAACCTATCCCATGGCTAAACCTGTCAGGAAAAAACTAAGGCAAGTCCATCCACGAAAGGCCGCAGCTATTAAACCTGAAATAGAGAAACTTCTCAAAGCTAGGTTTATTTATCCCATACCCCTGACAAAATGGGTATCAAACATTGTCCCTGTCAATAAAAAGTAGGGCACCATTAGAGTCTGTATCGACTTTAGGGATTTGAATAAATATTGTCCCAAGGACAACTTTTCTACTCTGCACATCGCTCAGATTATCGAAAACTGTGCTGGAAGTGTCATCTTCTCATTTCTGGATGGCTTCTCTAGCAATAATAAGATTGAGATATTACCCACCAATCAGCACAAGATGGCATTCATTTTCCCATGGGGAACCTTTGCATATAATAAGTTACCTTTTGGCTAGAAAAATGTTGGAGCCACATTCCAGCGTGCGATGACCTATGTGTTTCATGATATTAAACATATTGTTGAACCATACCTTGATGACCTCCCAGCTCATTCACAGCGACGGGAGGACCACCCTGGTCATCTTAGAGACATTTTCTTGAGATGTCATCATTATAATATTTGGCTCAATATGCATAAATGTTTTTTTTGCATTGAGACAGGACGTCTACTAGGTTTTGTGGTCTCCAAAGATGGCATCCGGATAGACCCTTTGAAAATTGCTGCCATTTTAGCTCTACCAGCCCCAACTAATCTCCTTGAACTCCAAAGTTTGCAAGGGAAGGAAAACTTCCTCCACCATTTCGTGTGCAATTTCACACAGAAAACGCACAGTTATATGTGTCTCCTCAAGAAGGACACCCGGTTCTTTTGGAATGACCAAGCCCAAGGCGCCTTTGATAATCTCAAACATGCTCTGACTCATTCACCCATGATACACCCCCCAGATTATTCAAAGGAATTTCTGTTGTATCGTGTCGCCTCCACTACTACCATCGCTATGGTTTTGGTGCAGGAAAATCCCAACAATCAAGAGCACATGATTTACTATACTAGTAATAATCTTATGGATTCTGAAACCCGATATTTACGCGTGGAGAAGTTAGCATTGGCCACAGTCATTGCTGTACAAAAATTTCATCACTACATTTTGCTCTGCACAACCACCGTGTTGGCAGAATAGAGCCCTATGTATTACATCCTGACTCGTCAGGTGCTCGGGGGAAAGTACTCTCGATGGATAGTCATACTATAGGAGTTTGATCTGGAATTTGCCAAAGCCACATCAAAAAAATCCCTGGTCTTTGTCGAGATCATGTGTGATCTTCCCTATGCTTCAACGGAATCTGAGCCCAGTGATTCATTTTCGGATGAATTCTTGTTCCTGATTAGCACTACCAATCCATGGTATGGATATTTGCTTATTTATCTCCAAAGACAATGATTTCAGCTGCATTTATCCTATGATGATCACTGCTGTATCCGTCACCACGCAAAATACTACCTCATCCTGAATGATACCTTGTATAGACGTGGGACTGATTCTATTCTTTGGCGGTGCCTCACCCATGAAGAGGCTGAACATGTGTTGAATGATTGCCACTCTGGAGCATGTGGTGGTCATTTATCTGGGATGGCTACATCCTAGAAAATCCTTTGCGTTGGCTATTTTTGGCCTTCAGTCTTCAAAGACTGTCATGAGGCTGTTAAGAAATGCCCACCTTGTCAACATTTTTATCCCAAAAAATGCACTCATCCTGCTCTGCTACACCCCGTCATTGTTGTTGGCCCGTTTTCCAAATGGGGGATTGACTTTATGCATTGTAAGCCTACCTCAGTTGGGGGGCATGGTTACATCATCGTAGCCATTGACTATTTTACAAAATGGGCTGAGGCCATGCCTAGATATGCAGAAGATGGTAAGACTACCGCTCTCTTCCTATTCAATCATATCATAGCTAGATTTGGAGTCCTGCAATCCATTGTTGCTGATCACGGATCACATTTCCATAATCAAATGATGGAGGAACTAAGTGTCAAGCTAGGTTTTCTCCATGAAAACTCTACGCCATATTATCCACAAGCTAATGGTCAGGTAGAGGAAGTTAACAAAGTTTTGAAAACTATGCTTTGTCGGATGGTTAGAGATCATAAATCCAACTGGCACCACATTATTTTCTCCGCTCTTTGGGCTTATAGGACTTCGGTGAAAACAGCTACTGGTTTCACACCTTTCCATCTTGTTTATGGACTCAAAGTTGTCTTACCGATTCAATGTCAGATTCCATATTTACAATTTGTCGTCGAACTTCTCCGAGACACTTTCGCAGAGAAATAAATATTTGTGTACTTGAATAACCTTAACGAGACTCGGAGAGATGTTGCCTTGGCTAATGAGGCACATAAGAAACCGTCAAGGTGTAGTATGATAAATCAGTCCAACCTCATGCCTTTAACGAGGGTGACCTATTTTTGTCTTACAACCAAAGATATGACAAACTAGGGAAGGGTAAGTTCGAGTCCATGTGGTACGGTCCTTTCGTCATTTCTAAAGTTTTAGAGAAAGGGCCCTACGAGCTCGTTGACTACGATGGAATCCCTTCAGGGAAACCTCACAATGGGTTGTACCTGAAGAGGTACTATGCCTACGTCGTTCTTGGATAGTATCTTGTATATATGTATATTGCTTGACTTTCAGTGTGCTTTTATTATTTTCAATATGGTTTTGAGTTTAGTGTCTACATATATTTATGCCATGTTTTGGTCATGCAGAGCAGATGGCTTTCTATGGATTCGTTGATGGTGCTTGCCACCACACCTTGAATCTCACCTCAGCTACTTGGGTCCTCTATTTCCCAGCTGAATATTTGGTCAGGTTCATGAGCAGTTTGTATTGGTCCTACCAATAACATCGTCGAGTGTCAAGCAGTCATCGGTCTTCTAACTTAAGCTGCCTCCCAAGGTGTTCGCAATCTGGTAGTCTTGATGGACTCACAACTCGTGGTTTCTCATCTAAACCATGTTTATACCATTAGAAATCATGTGCTTCTCCGCCTTTTCCGTAGGATACGCTTATTATAAAGATCATTTGAAACCATCACTTATAGGCATATCCCTAGGGAACATAATGTAATTGCTGACTCATTAGCTAATTACATCCTAGATTGGCATATTGCCCATTCATGACGTTAAATCAAATATGGTTCATTGTAAATAAACAATTAAAGACACATAAAACTCATGTAAAATACATTTACCATTTGAGACATATAAACACTACGTAAAATTCTGTATATATATATATATATATATATATATATGAACAAGTTTACAAAGAATAGGTACCGAGACCTCATCTGAAGCACGTAGGATTTCAGGAAAAAATCACCATACAAAATCCTGAATCTATCATCTTTCAGTAGATATCTCATGCACACAATGTCTAGTGATGCTCGTGGTAGCACATCACTGCCTGGGCTACTCTATGTAGCAGCCTACTAAATCAACCCGATACTCCCACTGTAGGTCTCTGATACCTCAGAGGAAGGTCATTAATGGAAGCGTCAGGGATATCTAAGGTCAACCTCTCCAGGTTTTCCTCTAACTCCCCAGTGATATCATCACCCTATAGTACAAAGCGAGCTCCAGCTCATCTATCCAATGGGGAATCTCCCCCAAGTCGTGCTGCCCCAAACTCTGCATGAAAATATCCAGGTCTCGTTACTTAACATAAAAAATATAAAACATCAAAAAAAACATAAAAAACATTTTATCCATTTTAGGGTTTCTTGCTTCTTACCGATGTCACCCCACTATCCGCCAAGTGGGAGCAGTAGGTCAGGGTCTTCGCTGAAGTCTTGACCCACATAAGCATAATCCTCCACCATGAGGATCTGATATCGGAGCCATCTGAAGAACGGGTCACGAAACTTCACCTTCCCCTTGCCCGCTCCAGTACAGGCCATAATCCGGACCCACCTCTACATACAGGGGTCACGCGCTCTCAACTCTGTGAAGACCACTTAAGGTCTCATCTATGGTACCCACTTGAAGAAGAAGTAGGCTAGAATGGATCGAAAGCCAAACTACTTCAGTTCTCCCTGCTGACACTTAGTCAGCTGATCTTTGAATATTAGAAGCAGGGCTTCCACCCAGTTGAATACTGTAGGTTCCATGGCCTCTATGGAATATAACATGTGTGCCCTAGAATCTTGGTGCACACCCTGACTCCCGGCCACTCTCTACATAGTAAATAAGACAGTCCGTAGGGGCCTGTCCATCACTACCTTGATGGGTATTTTCTTCCCCGATGTCCTCATCCCTGGGATACAGTGATGGTCTATCAACTCTTATGTGGTAATATCCCCTCCTTGGGAACCTGTCAGTGACATGGGGCCACCCCATCTCAACAGTCTAGTCAAGAAGTAGATTTCCTCTACCTCTACTGTCAGAATGTGAGCCCCAACCTCAAAGTGTTGCTGCTTCGGATTCCACATCCAAAGTATGTGCTCTAGCAACCACTCATGTGATACCATGCTAGGGGTTTGGAAGAATTTCATGAGCCCACAGTCTCGTAATGAGGCTATACAACCCACATTCCTTTCAGTGAAAGCGTCATCATTGTCATGTTGTCTTTCTTTCCATATGACCATGATTGATCAGCAAAAACCTGCCAAAAACAATCATAACACATATTAGAATCATCCTTAATAATTTAAATCCAAAGAAATGATTTATTTTTACTTGTGTTATCATTTTTAAATCTCCACGTCCAGCACCGCCTATGCGCCATTGAAGACAAGCGGTGGCACTTCCTGTGATCCTTGTTTTAGGCGCAGTTCTAGTGAGGTATCGCGTATCTCGCAAGGGATAAGCATGGTGCTCGTTTCCATGGTTTTAGGGTTTGCCATACAAGCCCAAAATGCCATCAAAACTCAAAATAAAAACTATGAAAAGGAAGAGTAGGGTTCTAACTGTTACCTGGAACTGACTGCGCTCGAATCCAACAGTGGAAACTCCTGATATCAGTAGCTGAAGATCTGACTGGAAAAGTGCTCCAAATGCTCTCCACTATAGGTAAATAGTAAAATGATTTGATTTTTCACTATTTACATCACTTATATACACATTTTTGGGTTTGGCATGCTATAGTTTTGATTTAAAATCACTTTTTACTTGAAATTTATCAGTTGTAATCCCTTAATGTTAGTTATGAGCGCATTTAACACTTGTTTTTTGAGTCAATTGCAGGATAGAAGAACCATAGCATTAAAGTTTTGGGAGTTTGTTTATGACTTTCTTTTACTACCATAAAATGGAAAAATTCGATGAGCGTTTGTTACGACACTTTGGTCACGCTCTTTAAACCTAGTATTAAAGGTCTGAGTCCGTTTTCGATTCTTTCCAGGCTTGTAAAAATTGACATTGTGTAAAGAAACCCCATGGAGTCTTCTTTTAACCCTTTTCAGGCTCCTTAAACACGAAAAGATCGTCGAGTCCATTTTCGATTCTTTCCAGGCTCGTAGAAATTAACATTGTGTATAGAAACCTCATGGAGTCCTCTTTAAACTTTTTTTATGCTCCCTAAATACGAAAAGATTGTGGAGCGATTTTGTCTTCTTCATGCTCGTTAAATTATTTGAAGAGTCGTCTTTCCAATGGTAGGTTATCTCTTTTTCGGTTTGGATAGACTATTTATGAAAAAGGAACACTCCAGCCAATCATGACTGGAAGAGTTCTCTAAGGCATGATTTTACACTTTTTCGGGCCTTAGGGACTAAATCATACGAAAAAGGACCCCTTTGGAGTCTTCTTCCGTAGTCGTTCAGACTCTCTAAACATGAACGATACCGAGTTTTCTTTCATTGGACTCGTTAAATTAAACATTGAGAGACCCCTTTTGGGAACGAACCCCTCCTATCTCAGGTTCGTAAAACATATGAGTTTGGACTTGTCTTCAGACAAGCTATACCGAGTGTTTGTTAGCCTCTTTGAACTCATAAAATAGAAAAGAGGCACTCATCGATCATGATGGGGAAAATGGGAAGGGAATCATTTTGCAAATAAATGGAAGTAGTTTGTCGTTACCTTTGAACATGGCACTTGTCTGCATATCATGTCAGTCAATTGGGTATTCAGCTAATCTCCGTGATGATCCACTTTCATGAGTCATGTCACTCCTTTGAGTCTTTCAAAATAATGCATTGTCCGCTGTCACACTGTGTGTTTGTCCCGTTCAGTCATTCTGCCAAGTCTTGTGTCATGCCACCTGATGTTCAAAGGGAATTTGAAGAAGTTTACCTCTGCAATCAAAACAGTCTCTGTGTCAGTACTTTTGAGTCAGTCTTATGGTTACTACATTCACATTATTCTAGAACTATGTTTCGAGTTTCATGTCGTCGATGCGGGACTCATCATGACCCTCCTTCGACGAGACTATTCCCATCGACATCAGCTCATCATCCAGGAAATAGTATTAGAAACAAAAACTTAGTACCTTGAGATCTATATGCCTTAATGACAGATTCTCTCGCTCTCGACATAGGTTCACATCATTGACCTTTGATCAATAGAATCGACTGGGTGTTCGACATTAGGACATCTATTCACACTCGGTAGATTGTACTAGGGTACCTTGGGAGTCATTGAAATCAATGGTGATCTCCCTCGCACTTGTTAACGGTTCACATCATTGGCCAGTAATCAAGTGGTTTCTACCATGTTCGACTTCAAATCATTATAATCACATGGATAGAATTGTACTTTGCAAAAGACGAGACGAAGACCCTGGGTATTTGTTTAAAGCGCTCATTGCTTTTCCCCAGGTTGCGATGGAGTTTTGTATATCTAACATGGATCCACATTTGTATGATCGTGGCTATGCTCAAATTTGTGTCTATATGACATAGATCTACATTGTATGTCTAGTAGCTATGTCCAAGTTTGAGTCCTCTATCACATGGATCTACGATGTATTCTAGTAGCCATGCTTGCTGATTCCTCCCATGGATCTGCCTTGTATTGGTCCGCAGCCATGGGTTGGTTACTTGTGTCTATGAGTCAAAAATACTGATGTACTACATATTCCTACTTGACGACATGCTCCGATCGAGCTGACATTTTTACCTCGAAGTGACAACTTGTTCTCTCAAATCTCTTATTTATTGTATCCCTCTAAGACTCACGCTTTGGGGGGCATTCTGTTACACCCAAACCCTGTCACCACCATGTGATAAGACCTTTTGACTTACATATTTTCCCTTAATACCGGCACTTGGAGTGGAGACCCATGTTTTTTGTCAATATTTCATGAAAATACTCAGCACCCCGCTTTCCCTATTAACCATGAGTGGTACCTTGTTCACACCGCCTGTATCCTGTTTTCCATAAGCGTTGCCACCTCTTGTATCCTTTGGTCCATAAGCGTTTTTAACCTAAACCGCTCTGTCATAAGAGGAGAAAAGCAGTACCCTATGTAAAATGGGAAAAAGAGAAGTTTCTTGAGGCTTCTAGATCATGAGCCTCGTGTCCTCCCTTATCCCTAACATTGTGGGTCAGTTGAGCTCGAGATCCCCCATCATAGGATCTTAGAAGCCACCTCATCCAAAAATCTCCCAACCATTCCTATCCATTGAGCCTTATAAATACAAGCTCATGTCCATGGTTGAGGAAGATAATTATAGAGGTATTGTTATGCTATTGGATTGACCACTTGGCCCAAGCCATTTGAGAGCATAGAGAGCAAAGTTGGAGCTTATGGGGATGAAGTGTGGGTTTCATGGATATGCATGTCGACACTAAGGCTTAATTGGTTGTAAACTTCTCCATTCATCGTAGTGAAAATCTGATTTCCGTCCCACATTACTGTTGTTTTGATTTTGCATGTAAATGTTGTTAGATTCCTTAGTCACTAACATGGATAAGTAGATGATGTTCGGGTAGATTTGATGTGTTTGCATGTTTGATCTAGTTGTAGGTACATAGGTTTACTATCGAAGCAGCATTCCAGGTGTCTACGACATCCAGGGAGGGTCTTCATCCTTTGTCGTTCACTGATTTGTTTTGGATATGAACCATTCAAACCAAAGGAACCGCTTCTATCCGCAGAAGGTAAAATATTCTTGCTTACATGGTTCACTTGCAACTATATACTTTATGATCATCTATTGTGTTTTTATTGCTAGGCATGCGCTTCTGCATTGTAATACATATAGTATGGGGGTCTTAGAAGTGTTATCTAAACTAGCATATCTCATTCATTATCTCATTTCTAGAAGACTAGGAGGTTTAAGTTAGCACTATTGACACAGTATGTAGTTTCATTCTTATATATATGGGCACTCTTCGCAGGTAGAAATACTAAACATGATTCCTCCTAGAGTGGTTTTAGTGTACACTACTTTAGATCCACTAATTCTATATCATCATTGTACTAACATATTGTCTTTCATGAGCTCACTTCTAGAGTACTGAGAGGTTTCTTCAGGATTGGGAACATGTTCACCATAGGTAATAAAAGGTGATTTTCATGACTTTTTATGTAGCTATGTTGCATTCACAAAATGAGGGTGGTTCTATTATTATCATTAGCCTTGTCATACTTCTATTGTATAATGCCTTTGGATTAATGTGATATGTATGTATTCCATACTTATCACATAGTATATAGTTTCATTGTTAGACACACTTGACACAACATATAGTTTCACAATTAAATAGGTGGGCATATTCGTGGGATCCCTCACAAGCTCTACTAGGATAATTTTGAACTTGTTTTCCCTTAAGTCAGGCCCATGGTGGAATTAGAGTTCCCAATAATTCCAATGATAATAACCCACATGATGAACAACATGTTATGTGTAGGTAAATTTGAATACTCTTGTTGGCCCTAGGAAATTGCATACCATTTTTGGTTGGAATTATGAAGAATTTGGTCGCAAGGCGGACAAAGTTGCAACAGGAAAAAGGAGAAGAGTAAGTCGAATCTGGGAATTCGACATGTTTTGAGGAAACAAAAAATCTAAGGGTTATTTAAGTTAGACTAAATAGTCTAATTTGGGAATGGGCATGATTGTAACCTGGGATGTTAGTGCCTTTATGAATGTAATGGGATTTATTGGGGTAGTTAGCACAACCAGTCGATTGTCAATTGAGAACTAGTCGACGGTTGGAACAAGAATTATAAGAAGTATATAGGGTCGATCCATGTTGAGTGTGGATGACCTTGACAGTTATACAAATATCCATACATGAATACAATCTTTAACAACTCTAATTGGAGATAGAGGTTGATAGAAAGATGATTATGAGAGAGAGCTCGACAGAGAGGTCGACAAAGAAAAAGAAGAAAGCATGAGAGCATGAGAAAGATAGAGAAAAATCATCCATTGTAAAGAACATTTTGGGAGAATTCTACAAGCTATGTGCGCAAACCAAAATCATTCCAAATATTACTCATGTCAGATGAAGAGCACTTTTGTGGTTTTTCCTGTACGGGTTTATGTTGTTCAGGAACAAACACCCTTGTAACCTAGGGTATGGGGTTAACAACATACATCTAAAACTTGCAAACAAATAGCTTTAGCTAAGTACAAAATGGAAATAGGAAGAAATATTGGACTCACCCGATTATCGATGGTTGATCCAAGCTTTGTCTTCTTCCACTCTGCTTCTCTCCAAAGACTTTAGAGATGCACCTCCTTCAGGTGCAAAGAGAAAATTATCCCAGTACAATATTATACATGTATATATAACAGGTTAGAGAAACAACATATATAGTTCTTAATCAAATATATTCATCAAAACCTAATACATGAAAGAGACTCAACACAAAGTTGGAAGAAGAATTCTCTTTATTAACAATCAGTGAATGAGATAAGTGTACAACCCAATGCCTGAGACAAGGATTCCTCTGCAACCAAAGGACTCTGAGTTCTGCTGCTCCAAGACTTCTGAAGATATACCACCAGCATAACTTTTCTCTCCAAAATTCATACTATAAATGCCCTCCCCAAGGCCTCTATTTATACTTTGGAAAATAGAGCAATTTCGAAGGTTGAGGAGGTTGAGACAGTTGAGATGGTTAATGATTAGGGCTCAACTAATCTCCATTAATATTTTTTTATATTTTTTAATGTCGAATGGAGGTGCATGCGATATTGATACTAGCAACCCGCATATGAAACATGAGTTTCTCTAAGGGAAACCCGCATATAGATCTGTACGCGGGTTGCAATGGGAATAGTCGCGTACAATACACGAGTTTTCAACGAGGATAGTCACGTATATATGCGAGTTTCAATGGAGATAGTCACGTATGCCAATCCACACTTAGAAAAATAATGTAGCAAGCTGGTTGAAAAGTAAATGCATCTCATGTCATGCCCATCTATAGTGTTTTGGAAAACTTCAATCCTGAAATGTCTTTTTGTGTACCAACATAATGAATTTTCGGCACCTGGATAGAGAAGTTCCATTTATGTTGATAACCGATGCCCCCTAATGTGTGAGGTCAGAGGGAAGCGATGGCCGAAATACATTATAATCATTATCTTTGGAGAACTCAAAATTCCAATGGAGCAGAGGTAGTACCTGAAACAAATACATAATAATGTCATATACAAAGTCATATCTGAGGATGCTATGTTCAATATACTAGAACACTAGCTCCTTTACAATATTTGAGTACATCATATAATACGGGTACAAAACCACGTATATTACAAAGGTGGATCAAAGCCACAATATACATTGATAATGAGTCTTCAAAAATATGGAAGCTATGTAAATAACCATAAAATAATCTTGTGCAACTTAGTCCATGAATGTGAAACTAAGGTCTTCATAAACAATCCCAAAGAACCAGTACAATCCAAGCCATGTGAATAGATGTTATTGAAATCAAAGATGGAGCAGATTCAACAGATTGTCAATCAATAGGTGATAATCGACAACTAAAGCAAAGGAATTCACCAATAATGAAAGTGAATCCTAAGGTATGATCATCAAAACTCTAGGTCTTCGTCGTCAAGAAGTGCTGATGTGGAACCATACTGTGATAAGGAAGGCAATAGATCCTCCAACGGATCACAAGAGTGACTAGGAACTGGGTAAAGGAATGGAAACACAAGTATTAATAGATATGACAATGATGGAATCAGGATATAGATCAAACACAGGGTTAAGTCCTTGAACAGTGAGCACAACACAGATATGACCCAAAGCAGCTTTTAAACTTTACAAATAGGACAACTAAACTTATCTGTCATGTAGGAGATTGTTAGTTTTTCAACATTAAGCTAGCATTATTAGGATCTTTAACTGAGAGAACAATAAGCACAGCAATCAAACACAAGAGACAATGAACACAGTGTTTTTCCTTGGGGAAACCATAAATGGAGAAAACCCCACAACTTCCTCAAAGATAAAATCAGCACCAAAATAGAAAAGCCCAAAACAGTAAGATGATCTCCCAACAGAAATAATCTTCTTTCTATCTAACCCCAGTGTCTTCTCCTTCCTCAACTATGCGCTACACTTGAGTGTGTGTGATATGTGTGATAAATAGAGAGGTCACCTCTCTATTTATACTGCTTCCCGACATGACAAAAACCCTACTAGGGCCAACTTCACTAGGTGATTCTAATAACCCTAGTGCCCCAAAACTGTGGAGACTTTAACCCTTAGACAATAGGAGGGTTACCCACAATGACTTGACATGACTTGTTTACATTATAGATCCTCTTGATCGAAATATTAGGGCATGACATCATGACTCAATTACATTACAGACACATATCAGAATAAACATCAGGGTACAAGACATAGGATACATAGATGAATACATTCTAAAGTTACAAATACATCAACACTCCCTCTTAACTAGGAAGGTATTCTTTCGACACAATTTTCAGCACTGGTATTCTTCTCTGTATTGACTGGATCATCTCATCATATTCATCTTCAAGTCTTCTTTGTCTTCAAGTCTTCTTTGTCTTTGAGTCTTCTTCATCTTCTTCTACTTCAAGTCTTTCTTCATCACGGGATTTGCATCATCACGACTACTGGATCATCACTGCTGGCTCATCATCACATATGGATCATCACTTGATCTGGATCATCATCACATATGGATCATCACTTGATCTGGATCATCATCAAGTCTAGATCATCATCATATTTGGATCATCACTTGATCTGGATCGTCACTTGATCTGGATCATCATCAGGTCTGGATCATCATCACATGCTCTTCATGTAGGTCTTCATCTGCGCTTATATCTAACACTTAAGTTAGAATGGCCCGCCCAGCTCTTACATCTGACCTCATCTTGTCAAAAAGGCACGCCCAGCACTCACACCTGACCTCATCTTGTCAGAAAGGCTCAACACTCACATCTGACCATGTGTAAACACATCGTGCCAGAATGGCTCAACACTTATATCGGATCATGTGCAAGCACATCACATTGGAAAGGCTCTGCACTTACATCCGACCCCATATTTTCAGAAAGGCACAGTACTCACATCTGACCATGTGTAAACACATTGCGCCAGAATGGCTCAGCACTTATATCCGACCTCATCCTGTCAGAAAGGCTCTGCACTTACATTCGACCATGTGTAAACACATCGCATCAAAAGGGCATGCACTCACATCTGATCATGAAGGAACTAATCCTACCATCGCATCAAAATGGCCCCCAATCCCAGATTGAGCTACCTGGTAACTGACCAGGTCCCTCCATTCTTTAAGAGAATGGCAGTTTCCCTTACATCTGACCTACTCGTCAGAATGGCCAACACTCACATCTGACATGGGAGGAACTTAATCCTTTAGCCATGACATAATGGTTCAACCCTTACATCTGATCAAGTGGGAACACATCCCTCTATCAAATCAGAATGGATTTTTAGTCCTAGTAACTGACCAGGCACCTCCATTCCCAAAATGGAAATAGCACTCATATCTGACATGGAAGGAACCTAAATCCTCTCACCATGACAGAATGGCTCAGCCCTTACATCTGACCATGGAATGAACTTAATCCTCTCCCATGTCAGAATGGCTCATAGACTCATCACTTCCCTTTGGAGGGAACCTCAATCTAGATAGCACCAAGCTTCTCCTTGAAGTACTCAAACTTCACCCTAGCCAATGGCTTCATCAATACATCAGCTATCTGATCGTCTTTCGCAAAACACTAGAGCTTCACTACTCTCCTCTACACCATATCCCTGATATAGTGATACTTGATCTCGATATGCTTCGACTTGTCATGGAACACTAGATTCTCTAACAACTTCACACAACTCTGGTCGTCACAATGTATACAAGTAGCATCCAACTGGAGATCAAATAAATCAGACAGTAGCTTCCTCAGCCATACTGCCTCACAACTAGCTAAACAAGCTGTGACATACTCTGCTTCAGCTGTACTTAGTGCCACATAGGATTGCTTCCTACTAAACCAAGAGATCACACCTAATCCCATACTGAAACAACACCCTGAATTGCTCTTCCTATCGATGGCACTTCCTTCCCAATCTGAATCAACATAACCCTCCAAGTTAATCTTTTGATTCACCTTGTACTTGAGCCCATAATCAACTATACCCCTCAGGTACCTCAGAATATGCTTTGCAGCAATCAAGTGAACATTTCTCGGATCTGTCAAGAACTGGCTTAAGGTGTTCACAGCAAAGCAAATTCCCGGTCTCTTGTTCATCAGGTACATCAAGGACCCAATCATCTGACGATACATCGTAGCATCAACCGACTTTGATGAAGCATCACTCAATAGCTTCAGGTTCTATGCCATAGGTGTGGCCATGGCTTTGTAGTCCATCATCCCAAGCCTCTTCAGGATCTCTACTGCATACTTCCCTTGTCCAAGGGAGATTCCATCTACACTCTGCCACACCTCCATTCCTAAGAAATAATGCATCATACCCAAGTCCTTCATTTCAAACTTGGCAGCAAGCTTTCTCTTTGTATCATCAATCAACCCATCCATACCTGTCACAAATAGATCATCTACATATAGTAGGAGCATCACTGGGTTGCCATCTTCAACCTCGTAGTAAAGGTTGGAATCTGCTTTACTCTTGGTAAAGCCCAAACTGGATAGAAAGCTATCAATTCTGTCGTACCAAGTCTTGGGAGCATCTTTCAAACCATACAAGGCTTTCTTCAATCTGCACACATGAGACTCTCTGTCATGTGTCTAAAACCGAGTGGTTGTTCCACATACACTTCCTCTTCCATTACACCATTCAAGAAAGCAGTCTTGACATCCATCTGGTGTATCTTCCATTTCATCACTGCAGCCAAAGCGAGTATTGATCTGATGGAAGTGTACCTGGATACAGGTGCAAAGGTCTCTTCATAATATATTCCTTCTTCTGAGAGAAACCTCGAGCCACAAATCTTTCCTTATATTTTTCAATGCTATCGTCTGCAAAATACTTGATCTTGTAGATCCATTTGGAAGTTACAACTGGCTTCCCTTCTAGTCTTGGGACAACATCCCAAGCATCATTCTTCATGATCAATTGATATTCTTTGATCATAGCATCTTTCCATTATTTTTGTTCTGTCACTTCTTCATCACTAGAAGGTTATTTATCAATGAAATCACATAGTAAAGCTACATAATCGAAGCAGTATCTGGTCCTCTTTCTTTATCTGTGATTCTCTTCTGGAGCCCCATATCTTTCCACACCTTAGATAATTTCACGTACCCAAGTAGGTTTCCTCTTATGAGGATTCTTCTCCAGAGGTGGATCTATAGGTCTTTGTGGTTCTTCAAATTCTTGATCTTCTTCTTGAGTTTCTTCGTTCATGGTTGTATCATGAATTTTGGGTGCTTCTGCTTCTTTAGGTTCTTCACAAGTCTCTTTTTGGATTTGTTGTAAGCAATGTCTTCATCAAATGCCACATCCATGTTGATGTCAATCTTCTTGTATCATAGGAAATATATTCCGTAAGCCTTCGAGCTTTCAGAGTATCCCACAAATATACCCTTTTTTCCTGAAGGATCTAATTTTTTTCTCTTCTCTTTTGGAATGTGTATGTACATAGGACAGTCGAATATTCTGAGATGGCTGACTTCTGGTTTCTTGCCAGAGAAGACTTCTTCAGGAGTCTTGTTCTCGAGTACTCTATGTGGAGAACGGTTCTATACATACATTGTTATTCTGGCAGCTTCCGCCCAAAGATGCATAGGAAGATCTTGATCATGAAGCATTACTATTGCAGCTTCCATGATAGTTCATTCTTCCTTTCTGCAATCCCATTCTGTTGTGGATTATAAGGAGTGGACAACTCCCTCTTAATCCCTGATTCTTTACATAGCTCTTTGAATTCATTCAAAGTGAATTCTCTACCATTATCTAATCGAAAAGTCTTTATCTTATTTTCAGTGTGGTTCTCGATCAAGGTTTTGAATTCCTTGAACTTGCTGAATACTTCATCTTTTTTCTTCATAAAGTAAACCCATGTCTTCCTAGAAAAGTCATCAATAAAAGAAACATAATATGCATACCCACTTGGTGAGCTTGTTGACATAGGACCGCATACATCAGAGTGGATGATTTCCAAGATTCCTTTTGCTTTGCTTTCGCTAATTGGAAATGTCTTCTTTGTGTTCTTTCCTTTCGCACATCCTTTGCAGATCCCATCATGTTTTTCTTGTATTTCTGGAAGACCTTCAACAGCTTTTCTTGCAAGAGGTATTGCTTCGTAATGCACATGTGCAAGCCTTCTATGCCAAATTTCATTTGGCTCTACTGTGTCATGGACCAAGGCTTGTTCTGGATGGCCCTTCAATTTGTACAAACCTCCTTCTTGTTCACCAATCACTATTGCATCGTCAATAGTATTTCCTTTTGGCCACATGATGACTTGACCATCTATGAATGCAACCCTCATTCCTTTTGCATCTAATGCCAATATGGAAAGGAGGTTCTTCTTGAGTCCTGGCACAAATAATACTTCCTTCATTGTCATAGACTTTCCAGAGTCTAGCTTATAGGAAGATTCCCCACTACCCTTTATTAGATATTGGTAGTCATCTCCTAGCTTCACCTTGTGAGGTGATTCATGTTCTGAAAGTCTCAAAAAGGATTCCTTGAATCCAAACATATGTTTGGAAGCCCCACTATCTATAAGCCAATCATTGCTTCCATGAGTAATGTTTCCTGTGAGAGTGGAAATCAAAACATATTCATCCTCGCTTGAAGAATCTTCACTTTCATATCTGGTTCTCGTTGATGAAGGTTCATAATCCTCTGCAGCATGAGCATGATGTCTTCTCTTGTTTCCCTTCTCCTTGTGAGAGCTACTTTTTTTCTTAGGACAATCTCTAGCAAAGTGTCCTCTTTCATCACATGTATAGCAAATGAACTTAGACTTATCTTTAGGCTTTCTAGAGTTATTCCTTTAATGAGAGTACTTACTTCTATGATGGTTGGATCTAGGTTTCTTGGATTGTACTGTGAGATATTGATCTTCACTTCCCATCTTCTCTTCTCGAGCTGCTATCCGAGCTTCTTCTTGAGAACATTCTTCCCACAATCTGCTGAACTTGACTAACTTCTTTCTAACACAGATCCCTTGAATGAAGGAGTCCCATGTCCTAGGGAGACCATTCAAGGTGGTCATCACAATTGCAGCATTCTCCACTTCTTCATCTACTGCTTCTAATTGTTCCTTGATCTGAGAAACCCTTGTGAAGTAAGACTGGATGGTATCTACATTCTGGATATTCACATTCTTCAGTTGATTCCTCAGAGTCATCTTCCGGTTTATGTTCTTCCCTTCAAATAATTTGGTTAGGGCATCAAACATAGCTTTAGGTGTCTTGAGGGAGGACACCTGTGGTATAAGGTGATCCTTGATAGAATCAGTAATGATCTTATTTTCCATAACCAACTTCTTCTTATGCAAGGCCTTAGCCTCATCTCCCTCTGGAATTGGAACCTCCTCATTGATGTAGGAGTCCAACTCATTCTCTTCCAGAACCAGGGAGATCCTATACTTCTAGGCTCGAAAGTTATCAGCTCCCGCAAGCTTTTCATCAAGCTTGGTATGATGAGACATCTTAATTGAGAACCTCAAATGGAAATACAAAAGATTTAGATCTTACCAGGTCAAGATGTCAGATCTGGATTTGGAGCTAAAATCCTGCAGTACTGGTTCAGGAACATATTAGGGTTTTGCTTTCCCGGAGTTCTGTCCAACCAAATGCTTTGCAATTGATCCCTAACTTCGATTTTGGGGAGGAGATCAATCCAGGCCTGGGCTCACTGAAAAATTCCTCTTCTGTGAAAAGCTCTAATTTTCGGCAGTAGTGTCGGGTCCAAAATTGAAAAACCTCAGAATTGGATTCTGCTTTGACAAAAAGATACACCCTAAGGAGGAGAGTTATTCCAACTTACTTTTGCTGAAAATATGTCCAACTTACTTTTGCTGAAAATATGTGGAGGAAGGTCCACAAACTAGGAAGCCCTAGTTCCCGCAGCTGCATAGTGTCTTCTTCTCAGGTTAGCTCTGATACCATGTTAGTTTTTAAACATTAAGCTAGCATTATTAGGATCTTTAACTGAGAGAATAACAAGCACAGCAATCAAACACAAGAGACAATGAACACAGTGTTTTTCCTCGGGGAAACCATAAATGGGGAAAACCCCTTAACTTCCTTAGAGATAGAATCAGCACCAAAATAGAAAATCCCAAAACAGTAAGATGATCTCTTGACAGCAGTAACCTTCTTTCTATCTAGCCCCAGTGTCTTCTCCTTCCTCAACTATGCACTACACTTGAGTGTGTGTGACATGTGTGATAAATAGAGATGTCACCTCTCTATTTATATTGCTTCCTCGCATGACTAAAACCCTACTAGGGCCGACTTCACTAGGTGAGTCTAATAATCCTAGTGCCCCGGAAATGCGAAGACTTTAACCCTTAGACAATAGGAGGGTTACCCACAATGACTTGACATGACTTGTTTACATTATAGATCCTCCCGATCAGAACATCAGAGCATGACATCATGACTCAATTACATTACAGACACATCTCGGAATAAACATCGGGGTACAAGACATAAGATAAATAGATGAATACATTCCGAAGTTACAAATACATCAACAGAGACATGATCAGATTCCCCAGGTAGAACTGACAAGAGGAGGAGTAAGAAACTTGAAGTAATAGCTGAACTAAAAGTGAACACTGAGACATGAGTATCGGAAAAAATGGAGAGTGATATGTTCAAGGAGGACATGCTGCTAACTGAAAACCAAAAGAAAACTTCTTCCTTACCTTCCCTATTAAATTTTAACGAGTCCAGGAAAGTCAACTCGAATCTCTCTTCATTTTTTAACAAGTTTGAAGAGAAGAGGGAATAATGCCTGATAGTGTCACTAATTCATGGATTTTATGAGCCCGAACTAGTACATGCTCACTTGGTGTTTTCACATTTAGAGAGTCTGAAAAAATCCAAAGAAGACTCCAGGGGGGTCCTTTTTCATCCAATTTCGTCTCATGAGGCTGGAAAAGTATAACACATACCACATAAGAACTCTCTTAACTTTTGTAGAAGAAAAGGTGAGCCTTTTCGTACTTAGTCAGGGAGGTCCGAAAAAGGTTAAATTACCACCCACCCAACGCTCCTTCGAGAGCAACATATAGCTTGAGTTTTACGAGTGTGAAGGAAAGCAAGATCACTCGAAAACATCCATTTGAGTACGAGAAATGGGGCTTACAACAATAAACTTGATTCTTTGTTCTTAGTGTTTAACGAGGATGACAAATACATAAAGTACACTCAAAATCTTTTTCATGTTTAGGTCCAGAGCACGCAAAAGAGAAAACTGAGCTCATACCGGGTGTTCCTTTTCCATAAATTTAGTCCCTCGGGTCCGGAAAAATGATAAACCTGTACCTGAGAATACTCTTCTCAATTCTGAATAAAAGAGAGTGATCCTTTCTCGTATTATTCCACATGGTCCAAGAGAGAGATAACCTACCAACAATGTGGATGCCCATTCACGTATTCTCAACGAGCTTGAACAGACAAGATTACTCGGCAGTCAAGTCTATTTTTAAGGAGTTAGACCTGGGCCTAAAGAAACTCCATAAGGGTGGGGAGTCCTATAAAGGGATAGCTTGTAAAAAGATACCAAAATGAGGCTCAATTTGGCATGAAAAAAAGCTAAACAGATTCCCCTGAACCAATGACAGCTGCAATATGAGTATCAAAAGTCAATAAATAGGTTCTAAATGAGGATACTCATAGGAGGAAGGTCCTATCCATGAAAGAACAATGGTAAATACAAGGATCTAATGGTTAAAAATACTATAGTCCATGGTTAAAATGTTAACGCTAGCTTTAAGATGGAGTAGGTATAAATGAAAAATGCATGTGAAATGACAAAAAACCATCCTATATGAGAAAAAAACACCTTAAAAATGATCATAGACATGTCACATGGAAAATAAAATATGGTATTAGTTTTATAAATTATGAACTATAGGGGAAAAACCCACTTGAAAAATAATTTTTCTATAAATAGTTCAAAACATAAATAAAAACTCACCATTTGGATTTTTAACCATAGAAGACAAGTTTATACCTCTACCTTCAATTCCTCGGTGTGAACAATCCGGTGGACCATTTCCAAATCCGCAAGTGTCGGGTAAGACTACACTCCATGCTCTTTCTTTTGATCCAAGCAATTATTAAAATTGAGCCCGAATTTCATATTTTTAGGCACCTTAAAAAAGCAACGCTGTGTACGCAGGTTTTCTATAGTAAAAGTCACGTACACACATTCTGTACATGGGTTGCCCGAAGGAAAGTCGCGTACACTGCATGAGGTGGAAAAAATAATAAGTAGGGTCAAAATTTCAAAATTTTATATGAAACAAAGGTTTGAAATTGCTTGTTTATTAGGTTGAAAGATGGTGCTTGAGTGGAGGGAGCGTGAACATGAAGACATGGACCAAGATGCCCCCATAGTGAATGTTTTGCGTCAAAGTGGGCTATTGAAGTTTTTATGTACTTCAACTATGCGGGCCAATGTCTACCTCTTGGAGTTCCTGATAAATTATTGGGATCATTATTTGGGCATTTTTGACCTTCAAGGTGAGTCCTTGGAGATTACTTATAAGAATGTATATTTCATTTATCGTCTATCATGACGGGGAGCTCCAATAAACTTGGAAGGCACCGACAGAGGCGGTGACCATCTAAGTGTACAGAACTATATTGATATATACTGCACACCAGGCACACAAAAGAGGGGTAGCTACCCCTATTGTTCACATGCGTGACCTTCCTTTACAGGTGGTGATGAGTACTATAGTGAGGGTTGCAGGGTCGTCATCACTTCACCTTACAACTAGGAACCAGATGAGACTAGAAATGGATTGTATGTAGGGATCCCTATATGATTGGTGCTTGGGAGTGATCCCGATTATGAGAAAACAGCTCTCTGACTGCAAAATAGGTAGGAGGAAGAATTTTGGTTACTCCAGCATACTAGTAGCCTTCTTTTTTGAGAGAGTGTCAGGATTGAGTCCTGCAGTGCCACTACCAGTTTGTTCTCCTTGTCAGCCTAGACTGAGCAGGTGGGGAGATATTTTCCTCCACCAAGGAGGTGGTGGATCTATGCAGAGTGTCTATGATGATGACTTCTACTTTTGGTGGGAGCTTCAGTTGCCAGCTTTTGAGTAGTTTCCATATGCTGGAATGGATTTCCGTGGTGATGCTGACCTCGTCCTCCCTCTAGGAGGAGCATGGGGAGAGTTAGGTAATTTTTTATTTTCAAAATTTTAAAAAAAAATTATGAATTTTAAATATATAGATATATACATATGTATAAGAGTTCTAATTCTTTTAAAATGTCAAAATGTAGATATTGGACCAGTCCGCCCTGAAGGGCATCCACGCATGTATGTGCATCCTGTCTTGAGAGAAGACCAGGGCTTGATCAGGGTTCTTGAGGGGAAACTAGCTAGGATTACCCAGAGAGTACCCACCTTATGGATTGAGCACATCCCAGCCATCATGCAGGAGTTCGTGGTTGTTGTACCACCTGTCTAGATATGCCTTCTGAGGCGGGTAGCTAGAGCAGTATTGGTATACATAAATGTTGTTGAGGCTGCTGAAGCCAAGGAGGTTGAAGAAGCCAGAGTGTAGGGAGACCGGGGGGACCAGTGTGGTCCAACTTAGATCTAGGAGCATTTGATGGAATTTGATCCATATTTTGTATATTTTTGTATATTATACAGTTATGACTGGATCAAAGGATCAGAGACTCGACCTATCTATATGAACAGATATTCACATATATATATATATTGCCTGTTTATTTACAAATATTTTTTATGTGTTTGTTGTATACTTTTATGTAAAATGTGTTAAATTCCAATCCAAGATATAATTAGCGTATGCATCAGTTAATGAATTTTGATTCCTTGGAATGTGATTGAATGTAATGAACTCAAAATTTCTTTCCAATAACCTAACTTGCATAAACTGACGCAATAGAATAGGGTTCTGCACCTGATAAGCTCGATTGAGCTGGGAAACCACCAGTTGAGAGTCCAGTCGGACTTCTAGCTGAGTGATGCCATGTGACAAAGCATCCCATAGAATCTCAATGATGGCCCTATATTCAGCCACATTATTGGAAGCAGGACCTAAGAAAGCGCCTCCTGAGGTAACTAGCTGTCCTAAGGGCGAATAAATAACCCATGCAACCGAAGCTAAATTACAAGTGTGGCGACTGGCGCCATCAGTGAAACCTACGAACCTCTCAGAATACATCTGAAACAACCAACAGATGGTATAAAAAACACAAACCGATGAACTAGTGTACATAAAAATACATACAATAAAATACAAGAAAAAGTGTTAAGCCTAAGCATAGTACTTTTTCAGGTAGACCCCATTTCTAGGCTCAGACAGCTTATTCCCATCGAAATCTATCAATTCATATGCACCTTTATTTAACACGTTCGACACGATATAAGGTCCTAACGACATAGACCTGAACTTTCCTGCCCCCAGGGGTTCTTTGTCTTGGTCCAAGAGCAAAACAAGTTACCCCTCAAAGAAAATTTGCGGCTTGACCGATTTATCATGTTAGCTTTTGACCCTATTTTTATGAGCTTGGTTTTCTATCAGCACATCTCTACATTGTTCATCAAGGTGTTCTAAATGTAATAGACGTTCTTCAAGCTCAGTCGTATCAGGTAACACATGAATAGAAATTTTTAAAGACAATATTTCACATTCAATCGGGGTAACAGCTTCCACTCCATGGACGAGTTGGAAAGGTGAAAACCCTATAGCAGTATTTACATTAGTCTGATATGACCAAAGAGCAGGATATAGCATGATATGCCAATTGGAACGGGCTGCATTAATAGTATGTTTGAGGATAGTCTTCAAAGTTTTATTAACAGCCTCGACTTGACCATTTGCTTGAGGATAGAATGAAGATGAATGTTCTTATCTAAATCCTAGCATAGTATTCAGTTCAGTCATCATGCTATTTTGAAAATGACTGCCATGGTCAGTGACAATCACCTTGGGTATACCAAAGAGTGCTATAATTTGATTGAACATGAAAAAGCTATAGTTTCCTCGTCAGTTCTAAAGGTGGGCATTGCCTCTACCCATTTTGTAAAATAATCCACAGCAACAATGATATATTTGTGCCCCCTAGTTGAGGCTAGGTTACACGTCACATAATAAATCCCCCACTTCATGAAGGGGCCCACTGAGATAACAGGAAATAACGGAGTGGGATGTGACTGTATCTTTCTGGTGTAAAGCTGACAAGGATGATAGCGCTTCACGGCTTCCACACAATGTTTAAAGATTGTGGGCCAGAAATAACCGGCACTTAATATCTTCTGGGTCATTGCTAACCCAGATAAATGACCCCCACATGCTCCACTATGGGCATCATTTAGGACAATCTCTGCTTCCTCATGGGTAAGACATCGATGCAAAATAGAATCTACCCCTCTACAGTATAAAGTATCTCCTATGATGAGGTAGTTCTTGGCATGTAGGCGTAGTTTACGTCATTCTTCCCGCGAGAAAGCTGCAGGATACTTCAAAGTCTAGAGATATATAAGTATATCTTCGTACCAGGGGTTAGAGGTGGAAATCAAAACGATGTGCTCATCTAGGAATGAGTCTTTTTCAATAGCTACATCTTATTCTATTGGAAATTCTGCAATAAGCTCAGCAAAAACTAAGGTTTTTTTGGATTTGGCGAACTAAAAATCCAAGTCAAACTCTTGGAGAATGACTATACATTTGTTCAATTTGCCTCCAACTATCCGTCAGGACAAAACATATTGAAAAGGATTAGCATCTGCCACTACTGTTGTAGTCCTTAGTAAGATGTAGTGATGTAACCTTTGAACAGCATAAACAGTTGCTAAGGCCAACTTCTCAACATGGGAGTACCTCAGTTCAGGACCAGCTAAAGCACGGCTAAGATAGTAAATGACATGCTCTTGGAGCTTATCGTCCTCCTGGACTAGGACTATCCCTATGGTCAACTCAGACACGGCCAAATACAATATAAAATCCCTAGAGTAATCTGACGGACGCAATAATGGTGCCGATAACAAATCTTTTTTCAATGCCTCGAATGGGAGTTGTGCAGTTTCATCCCATACAAATGGGGTGTCCTATTTTAACAGACGCATAAAACCCTTAGTAATCTTGGCATAGTTTACAATGAAACGTCGAAGAAAATTGGACTTCCCCTACAGGCTCTGAAGTTGCCTGATAGAACAAGGAGGAGGCAAATTTACCGTAGCCTCAATTTTTAATGGAACCACCTGAATGCCTCTGTTAGAGACAATGAATCCAAGTAGACTCCCTGGCTCGACACAGAACACACACTTGTGGGGATTCAAGCAGATTTTATAGTATCTACATCGTTCAAATATCAAACACAAGTGATCTGGATCATCAATCCTCTTATGAGAATGCCCAGGTAGATCATCAAGGTAAGGTTCGATAATGGCTTTAATATCATGAAAGGCAAAATTCATTGCCCACTGAAAGGTTTCTCCAACATTTTTCAATCCAAAGGGCATTTTTTTTGTACGCGAAGGTACCCCAAGGACAAATGAAAGCAGTTTTATGTTGGTCGTCTGGTTTTATTTGAATTTGATTATATCCGGAGAAACCATCCATAAATGAAAAGACTCCACTTCCCGCGCAAGCATCGATAATTTGATCTATAAATGGTGTGGGATAGTTGTCCTTAGCACAGGCTTTGTTTAAATCTCTAAAGTCAGTACAGACGCGTATGGTCCCTTGCTTCTTATCAATAGGAACAGGGTTGGATACTCATTTCATCAAAGCTATGGGATAAATAAAACCAGCTTTCAGCAGTTTTTCCACTTCAGCCTTCACTGCCATCGCTTTACGCAGGTTAACAGGTCTCAACTTTTGTCCAACAGGTTTAGCATCAGGGTATGTTTGGATCTCATGCTCGAATATAGATGGATCAATGCCTGGCATCTCCTCATATGACCAGGCAAAAATGTCGTGGAATTCCTTAAACAAGGCGGTATAAATGGAAATCTCCTGAGGAGAGCAGTTTGCACCGATATGTATATACAACGCCAGGGTTTACAGAGATGTTGATAGGTATGGTAGAAGAAATATTTTCCAGATTCCCCTCAGCAAACATTCCTTCCCTTGGTAAGGGATTAACAAGTATATCAACATCGTCTGCCAGTATCATATGAAACTCTTTATTCTCTATCCTACTTAACTCTGGAAGAAAATAGGATCGATGGTGAAGATATTCACAGACCTTATATCGTCCACACATGGCTTCTAGAATGGCTTCATTAGAAGGTAAAATCATATCTAAACAATCTGTAGAATGCAAAGAATTTTCTGTCCAAGCAGGCAGATAGGATTCTTCCAGTTCCTCTGAGATTGTGAGGGGGACCGAAATGGGATCAACAGTGGTTTGGGTGATAGCTTGATAAGCCACTTCCACTACCGATAAGGGAACTTCAGGTTCATGGTGGGAAGGGAGAACCCAAATATCAGTCCCATCAAAAACCGTAGCTATGGACTTTCCCACACTAGTAGAACCTATATAATTAATATGAGCTAGAAGATCGAATGTGCCCATCAATTATGCGTACATTCCAGCCCCTAAACTCTGTGCAACAGGTTTGACCTAATCAACCAATGGCACAGTGGACTCATTAGACTCCATGCGACCTTTTCAAGTAAAATTTAGTTGGTCAACAGTAACCAACTTCCCTTCGTGTGGAAACACTACCACCCGAAAGATGGCCGATGCAATAGAAAACATGGCATAAGTCTAGCTTCTTCCCAAGAGCAAGTTATAATCTAAAGGTGCATCAATCACCTCTACCTCAATAGACACTGCTTTCCCTGCCAGCTTAATTTCAAAAGCCGGTAGGATACCATCTGGATGGAATGACCTTATATCGAAAGCAGTAAGTAGGGTGTTTGACGGAACCAACTCTGGGGACCCAAGATCTTTCCAACACGACAAGTACATAACACATGTAGAAGCACCCTCGTCAATAACTGCCCTTTCAATGGTATTTCCACCATGGATGACATCTATCAATAAGGCTACATGGTAAGGTAGGTGAATTTGACATCAAACAAGTGAAATTTCTCCATGAGACTCGATGAGTCCATGCTGCCTAAGGCTGCTAAGAGTGCATCCCGCTGGGCGGGACAACTTTGTAACACCTCTAAAGCCATCATTGCACAAGGTGTCTAGGATAAGTCTTCAACTATAGAGTAGTTTGATGCATCCCTAGCATTAGGATTATGCAAAGTCTTCTTAAAGACACCTTTCGGTATCTTGGGCATAATTTCAGCAGGTTTCTCAATCGTGAGAGGGTTAGAAGTTTCACCTATGGCCTTGCCCTTCTCCGAGGTCTCTTTTTCATGGTTCTTATTCCTGGTCTGTAGTAAAGTTTGAGATCGAACCATGTTGATATAATTGGGGTCAAGGGCATTTGGGGTGCCCCCTGCTGCATTTGAAGCTGAAGTTGAATTATGCCCCTAGGGAAATAGATCCTTCGGGACAGCCAGTTGTTGAGCTTTTAACAGCTTCTAAGCTTGTTCCATAAGGGGAAAAACATGGGTGAGGTGATCTTCATGGCACAACTTACACAGGAATTTCACCTTCTTCTTTTCTTTCTTGCCCTCATTAGCATTGTTTTCATGTTTCTGCTTGTTTTGATTTCCCTCCCCTTTCTTTCCTCTCTTCTTTTTCCCATCGTGCTGCTGATTGCCCTTCTGAGAGGTCTGTGCAAAAACATTTGCATTTTGGGGTGAGGGGGTAGACTTTGCTACCTTCGCCATAGAATGTTTGACGGACAGCTGATGGAGTTGTTTGGCCAAATATTCTACAGTGGGAGAATTAACAAAACCAACCACACCATCGGCATGGGGTCCAGGCTAGGTTTCTCTCCATCATGTGTTGGCCTTGGTGCCTCAGGGATAATCTCATATAAGATCCTAGACTGAGAATATATCAAATCTAATTGCTAGGCCCTGAGGATAGCTTCTTCCTCACTCGTCACTCCTAAAGTAGATACGTCCTTATATATATAAGGCAATAGTGATTTAAGGAACCATTCTAGTAAGAACTCAGGAGGAATAGTGGCTTTAATAAGGCTCTTCCGCCTCCTCCACTCTTGGATGTGATCCGAGATGTGGGTAGCCTTGTTCTGCCGAAAGGTATATAACAAGTTTGTTCTGAAATCATATTGGATAGGAAGCTGGAAGTGGCTAAGGAATGCATTAGCCAAGTCCCAAAAACTGCTGAACGCAGCAGAAGGCAACTCAATGTACCATTTTGTTGCAGTACTCATCAATTTTCTTTGGAACAGCCTTAACCAAATAGAATCTTCATTCAGTGAGTTGGAAGAGCACCATAAATGAAAAGTGGTGGCATGAGCCCTAGGATATTCACCAACTTTGCCTTCAAATTTTGGGATGTCCGAGGGCAACTTGGTAGGTACAGGCAGTTAGGAGGGATCATACCTCACCAGGTCATTCATCAGTTTAGAAAAATCTGTCAAGTTTAACGTTTCCAGGAAAGGAAGCTTAGGTCTAACTGGAGCACTAAAAGTACCAGTTTGGGGATTAGAGGGACTTGCCCCCAAATTCCCATATGTAAAGGTGGGGTTTCCCCCTACCGCCGGTTGCGAAGTGGATGGGTTACTTTAGAATGGATTCCATCCGTAAGCCACAGGATTATTAGTGTGAGGTGCAGTATAATAGGTTCTAGTTGTCCCATTCAACACTGTGGTTTGAAATACATGAGCAGGTATCCCTTCGCTAAAAAGAGAAAAGGTAAAGCTCATGAATGGAGCAGAGATCGAGGTTTGAAAAGCTTGACCATAAGGGTTAGTGTTTCCAAACTGCACCCCTACATAAGAGGGTGGTGGGCCTACATATGGAGTGGATGGGGGAATGTGCCCCCCATTCCAAGGAAATCCTTGGACAAAAGCCGAGGATCCTATAGGACCACTCTAGGTAGTGTGTGTGAAGGATGTTGGAATTGTAGGTACACTAGGAATCCCAATGACCATACCACCAGAAGCACCTGCTAGGCTTGTGGGAACCGGCGATTGAACCACTCATCTCACTGGAGTTAAGGGCATAGTAGGTGTGGCTTGATCTAGGGGTACTTATCAAGGAAGGTATCACCCCTTCAGCCAGAATGGTTGAGGTGAAAATAAAATAAATTTCTCCTACAGTAGACATTATCCTGCCCATAGGGACACCAATCACGGGTAGATCAAAAGGATGAACCTGAATGATAATAGGATCGTTTAAGTCAGTTAGAGGTGTATTAAAATTCCTTGCAAACTCGTCATCTTGCAAGTCTTCTATCTCAACTGTGTTTAAATCAAAATGGTTTGCCCTAAGTTCTGGTTCACCTGGAACTTCACTGAATCCTATCGATTCAAATCACGTTCAAATGAATCGTCTGTGTCCAATCTCTGCCTTTAAGGGGGAGGTGGAGGTTCCAATGTAATAAGAGGAGGAAGGTTTTGCAAACTTCATAACCTTCTGATAGGTTGGTCCTCCATGATTGTAAAGTTGACAATTCAAACCCTAAGGTTGGCTAAACACAGACAAACCACAGATCAATCACTACGAAAAATCCTAAAGTCTCAACAGTCAGAAAGGGTAAAAGATATGCTTACCTGAAGAAAGCTAAAAGACAGTTCCTTGGCGTCCTTGAAGAGGTTCTTAGGCACAAGCGGAGGAATCACCCACCGCCCTCCTACACTTTCAACAAGAGTTACCTTCCAAGCCCGTCCAAGGTGAACCAGAAATAGTCTTCTAGTTTACCTGTGTATAAACCCTAGATGTCAAGAGACTAGAGGCTACCTTAACTATACCAACAGTCTGGGGGGATAGTCACAAGCTTGATTTGTACACATGGGCAAGGTAGCTGAGCCCGAAACTCTGTCTAGGACAGAATCCTCAGATGCGTAAAAACCTTGGTTTACATTTCGACAAGGAATCGGAGGGTTATGTCCTCAATCCAATGCCTCCACACGGCCTCGTGCTTGACTCCCGTTTGAGAGGATCTTCCTAGATACTATCGATAAAGAGAAAGATTTACCTATCAATTGGCCCACTATGTCTGAATTTAAATACTTATGGGGATTTTATACTTCCGATCCCACAAGTCTAGCCTAATCTAGTAGGTGTATGGCCCTATAAAACAAAAATTACTACTATATTTTAATTATACCGTTCATTTTAAGGGCTATTTTTTACTCAGAAAGAAAGTGGAGTGAAAGACTATGATGTTATTGACTCGATAAGAAATGTAAAAACAACAGGTGTATAATTTCAAAGCAAATTATCACTACTTAAAACAAAACTTTCTTTTTCTTTTTTGTAAATATAAACTGATGAAAATGCAACTAATAAAGAGAAAACTAAGACTATATTTTGTAATTTTTGAGATTTTATTTAAAAACTGAAAACAAAACTACTATATGCAAATCAAATGCAAAAGTTCCTAATGTTTTCTTTTCACTTTTCAAATTGCTCAAAAACTACTATGCACCTAAATGCACAATTCTTGAGTATGCTTGAATAAATCAACTGTATAAAGTAAGTAAAATGAAGCAAAGCAAATTCAAAACCAAATATCAACCACCTAAGGAAGACTCGGAAAAACCTAGCTTGGGCAGACACAATGAATGTAAATCACTGAAATCAAACAAAGGCAAGTGACAAACCAACCCTATCCGGAGATAGAAAAGGATAAAACGGTGTCTAGAACCCTGATCACTGATTCAGACAACCAGCACTCAAACCTCTCACCCAATAGGCAAATCCACTTCAAGTTGCTAACAAAAAGACAATCCAAACAATAAAGACCCAAGGGCTTACTAGGAAGCACAAAGTATGGCTAAAAGGGTCATCAAACTTATAGTGCAATGTTAAAATTAAAGACCACTAAGCCAAACAAAATTCATAGAATGACAAGGACAAGCAAACCCTAACCCAAAAATTTTGTGCTTAGGCTTGTACATGACTGTGTACAGGGGCAACCCGCGTACTATACGCAACTGTGCAATAAAGCAACCTGTGTATGCACACCTCTGTACATGACTGTGTAGCACAGCAATCTGCGTATAGGAGTTAAATTTTTCAAAAAGAAGAAAAATTATAAAGGTCTTCAAACACCACTGCAAGCATGAACCAAGACAAGACACCACACACTGAATCAAAGCAAAGACTGGGCACGGATCTACAGAGTTAACCCACAGCAGTCTGGGCTCCCCAGTGGAGTCGCTAGTTCTGTTGTTCAAGAATAAACACCCTTGTAACCTAGGGTCTGGGGTTACCAATGTACATCTAAAACTTGCAGACAATTAGCTTTAGCTAAGTACAAAATGGAAATAGGAAGAAATATTGGACTCACCCGATTACCGACGGTTGATCCAAGCTTTGTCTTCTTCCACTCTGCTTCTCTCCAAAGCCTTCAAGGATGCACCTCCTTCACCTGCAAAGAGAAAAATCTCCCAATACAATCTTATACATGTATATATAACAGGTTAGAGAAACAACATATATAGTGCTTAATCAAATATATTTATCAAACCCTAATACATGAAAGAGATTCAACACAAATTTGGAAGAAGAATTCTCTTTATTAATAATCAGTGAATGAGATAAGTGTACAACCCAACGCCTGAGACAAGGACTCCTCTGCAACCAAAGGACTCTAAGTTTTGCTGCTCCAAGACTTCTGAAGATATACCACCAGCATAACTTTGCTCTCCAAAATTCATTCTATAAATGCCCTCCCCAAGGCCTCTATTTATACTTTGAAAAATAGAGCAGTTTCGAAGGTTGAGGAGGTTGAGACAATTGAGATGGTTAATGATTAGGGCTCAACTAATCTCCATTAATCATGTTTTATATTTTTTAATGTCGAATGGAGGTGTACGCAGCTATTGATACTGGAAACCCGCATATGACACGTGAGTTTCTCTAAGGGAAACCCGTGTATAAATCTGTACGCGGGTTGCAATGGGAATAGTCGCGTACAGTACACGAGTTGTCAACGAGGATAGTCGCGTATGTATGCAAGTTTCAATGGAGATATTCAGGTACACCAATCCACACTTAGAAAAATAATGTAGCAAGCTGGTTGAAAATTAAATGCATCTCATGTCATGCCCATCTTTCTGATTGTGTCAGCGGTAACCCATTCCTCTGTTTTGGTTGAATAACTTGTTTCTATTGAGATAAAGAAATCTGCTTCTATAACTATACAAACCTGGTTCTAGTTGTCTCCATAGATATCTCGGGTGTGACCTCACACAAGTGGAAAATGAGAGATTAGTGACCAGGAGACCAAAAATTTTGGTCTCCATAGTTTTTTTCAAGAGATAAATGACCAAAATTGATAAATTTAAGTGAGGTAACTAAAAATGACCAAGATAAATGACCACTTGTGGTCACGAGATAAAAACCAACTAAAAACGACCAAGATAAATGACCAAATTTGGTCACCAGATATCTAGACTTAAAATGACTACATAACAATTGGTCATTTATTTGGTCATTTTTAGTTGTCACTCCAGCAATGAAAAAAATTACAAATTTGACAATGAATTTGTATATTTTACTAAATTCTAACACTACAGATGGATTTAGAGACCCCCTTAAAAAAGGGTCTCTGAATCCAGTGCAAGGGGTAACAAAATTGAATTAATGCAACTCAACTATATGTTAATTTGTATATGACCTTAGCATATAAAAAAACCCACTAAACCTTGGCATATAATGTTAATAATTGTAAAAATAATTTGCATCACCTTAACATATAATTATAGTTTTTATAGGCTAGTTTAGACTTGACCTTGGCACCTTAGAATATAATTATAGTTTTTATAAGCTAATTT
>LPNX011053368.1:0-60231 GCA_001517045.1 Pseudotsuga menziesii
TCCATGAGTCCCACCATGTGCAAGTTGTCAATTTCCTATCCATAGAGGTCAAACTTGCCATTATTGACTCATGGAGTGCTTGGGAAAGCCTTAGGAATCAAATTTGCTTTATTCCTGGCCTCCTAGGAGCCCTTCTGGTTTTTCTGCTTTATTGCCTGCTTTTTCAGTGTTTTAAGGCACATAGGAAAGCAAGACTAGGTGAGGTGAATCAGCTTTGTTGCCTCTTCCTCCTCCACTCTTTCCTCCATACAAAAGCATGTATGAGCTGCCATTTGACCACTCTTTATCTTTCCCATGCGCCCTTTCTAATTCGTGGGGTCCTTGATAGATTTGGGATCAGCTTTTTACACCTATGGGGGATTTGCCTATTTTGGGTAAGCCTGCTTTATGCTAGATTTGGATGCTTCCTTATGCATTCGATTTGCTCATGTATTCTATATATTCAGCAGCCTATGTTATTACAGGGTTGGCTATTGTACACTCAGTTAATACAATTTAGTGTTATAGCTCCATATTCAGTCTCCATTGTTGATAATTTTGCATGATCAATTGTTAATTGTTGTGAGTGTATTCAATCTATTGCAGGCCTAAATTTCTACACACTTATTATAGATAAAGTAAGGTACAGGGGTCTACAGAACCCTGTGGTTGATATCATAAGCAATTTTCTAAATATGTTGGATTATTCGCAAAAGCAAGTAAGGATATTCATTCCCGATATGAAATCGTAGGTAAGAACTTTCTATTCAATGAAATTCCAAGGAAAAATAAAGTTTGCATTCTAGATATGAAATCGTAGGTAAGATTTTATATTCAATACAATTGCATGCAGAAGAAAAAAAACACATTGCATATCTGAATCGCAAGTAAGAATTTATATTAAATGTATCTTTGTGCTTTCTTCTTCTGCAGATGCATGCAGAAGAAAGCACACACTCCAGATCTAAAATATATTCAATGTAATTGTATGCAGAGGAAAATACACATTCCAGATCTGAGTTGTATGTAAGATTTGATATTCATGGTAAATGCATGCAAAACAAACGTACATTCCAGATCTAAAATCCCAAAAAAGAGGAGATCCAAAATAAGAGAGGGCCGAGGGGAATTATTGATGCCATTTATTTTCCAAACCAGGGGAAAAATAAAATTGATGATGTTGTACATTTACATATGCAAGACCAGAAAATTTGTAGCAATTATCAATCATAATTTTCACAAAAATGTAGATTTACAGATCTAGGTGTAGAAATACAAATCATATCTACTTACGTGAATCCGAGGAAAAACAAACTTGGAGAATATACTCCTCCCAACCATTGGAGGAAGCAACTCAATGGTTTTCTCCACTCCACCCCCGAGCTGGATCACCAACCATGCACCAGAACGGCAAGTAATGTCCTCACAACACTCAGTCCTTGAGTCCATAACAAGTTTTCTCGATGGATTTATAAAATAAAAAAATGCTCAACACATGCACTCAACAATCGTTTTCCCATGCACAACACGACATCCTGTGCTATTCCAATGCACTCATATAAATAGATTTGCCGAGGTCTTATGCCATCCCAATCAAAGCTCCAATTAGATCCCTAAATCTCTATGATTTAGGATCTTGTCTGGTTGTTGAGTTTTGGATTGGATTTGATTGGTATCAATCACTCTTATTTTGCTTACGCATGTTCTTTGGTGCCACGGTTGGTTTCCCCTCATATAGTTGAGTTCTCCAAATGTTATTTTCTTTATTAAATAAATAAATAAATAAGTTTATTTGTGCAAATATCATTTGAGTTTTTAAATTTCATACTCATTACATAATAAAATATAATTTTCAGAACATGAAAATAAAATCATTGCCATGGGATATTACACCTAGACTCTCTATCCTTCAACAATTTTTTCTTTATTCTCATGCTAACTATGAGTATAATATTTATTTAAAAATCTCATTAGAACAAAATTTTAAACTCAAGTGAAGCTTTTAATAAAATAAATTTTATTCTTCCTAGATATATGTTGAGCACAAGTCCTATTAATATTTGACAATAGTCTAACTTGTTTACTTTGTAAATCCCAATCCCTTTAACGATGTTCAAGTTCGGGTTTGAAATTTTGTTGCCTTCTTCTTTCATCGTCGTGGAGTCTTTTCACTCGAAAGGTAGTCATTTTCTTCAATCCTGTATTCTTTCTCCTAGTCATAATTAATTGGGAGACACATGGTATTAGCATATGTTTATCGATTGGGAGCAATGTACTATGTATAGGAATCCTAAGGAAAATAATTGGAATATAAGATTAAGATGATGACTACAAATGGAAAATGAGAGTATAGAAAACTAAAAAATAATCTAATGACAAGACAATCAACATAGTTATATCAACCAAGGGGTGATATATGATGGATGACAAATGGAAGGTTATACAATATATATTCATGATAAATTTATCAAGAGAGGTTAAACGAGAAGACATGAGACAAAATGATTAAGTAGATCATGCAATAATTAAAAAATATAAAATGGTGAGTAGTCCGAGCAAGATAAATATAAGGTTGATGGAAGGAATTAAGGTTTGGATTTGATAGAAGGTGTGTAAGTGTAAAAATGGTCATCATTTCAAGTCATATATCCAATATAAGTAGAATAAGTATAAGGCCTAGATATTGATAAAAGTAGTAAGAAAAGTATTAGGGAAGGGACAAGTTCCTTGGTGAATAAAGAGATAGAGTGTTGTATCAACCATTGTAATGTGGCTATAATTTATATGGGAAAATATAATTTTTCTTTGTGATATATTCCTAGTTGAATTGTTTACAAAGGTATGCAGTTATGAGTAAAGGGTATCTACATAATGAGAGTGAGTTTAATTCAAGAGGATATCCCAAAATAATTGAAAATAAAAATATTCAAATGTTGAAAAAAATATACAGTGGCATAGAGCTCACCAAGAGCTTTCCAACAATACTTGTTTAATGAAAAATGGACTCAGGACGTGAAATATATCACATCCTGAAATTTATTGGAAATAGGTAAAATTGGCCAACAAAGGGGTTCCATGTAGAACGACTAAAAGGGAGATACATGGTTCATATATCCATACCGTACGTTGACATGGAAGTTATCGACATGATACATTGGCAGTGACAAGCATATTGCCGACTTCTGACTTTCGACATCAGGATAAAAAATTTAGGAGGATCATTGTTGATGTTGTTAGGTCAGTTCCTACTTTCGATGTCAAGATCAGCATGTCGGGATTGACAAAGTCAGCACCATCATGTCAAGACTGGAAAATTCAGATTAACAAACCCAAAAAGGTCATTGTGGACTAATTGGAAAAGTGAGCATCAACAAATTCAATATCAGTAAGTCAGGATCGGCATGTAGGAAAACAATAGATTAATAGTCCAACATAACCAGTGATGGATACAAACTAATGACCATGAAAATTATTTGGTATTTCTGATATTTGATCTGTAATTCTTGTCACTATGACAATTCCTTAGATATTGGAGTTTATCTTGAAAGATAATTTTGTTAGTATATTTAGACACTTAGGAGTTAGTTAAGATCAAGTTGTTATAATATATCCATTACGAAAAGTGTGTTTCTTTAATATGCATTAGTATGCATTTGTAAACATCTAATCTGACAGTCGCGATATGTTCTAGACATAGAGTGATCTGACGGTTCATCTTCTGTTAAATCATAACTACCTTTGATCTATGGCTTAGCACCCAATTGGTCCATGATATCTATTTAAAGAGCATAGAGGGTCATTGGCTAGTTGATCAGTTATGAGAAGCTCATTTGTAACTTTCTTTATTTTGCATAATAAAATGCCCCAAGTAGCTATTTGGATGCGGTCGTGGAGTGTTTATGTTTCGAGGGTTTAAACCATATGAAAACATCGATGTGTTGATATGTGACCTATTTGTGTGAGTGGTTTCTCTATGTGTTTAGTCTTTTGGAAGTCTCGTCTATACCCAAACATGGTATTAGAGCGTTTATGAAGAGTTGCTTATGTTGATGATCTAGATCTTGAACTGGTGTTGCTGAAGCTTTGAAAGGGTTTCCGGTTTTGAAATGTTTGTGCATTTATGGGTTGTATGAGGTGTTCCATTACATCTGGAACACCATTTCCATTGGAAAATAGTTTTCTTTTGATTGAAAAAGTTTTTTTTTTCCACAGATACGACCATTTCATTAGATTTGAATGTATAATGTTAGAGTGACATTTAAAACTAAAAAATAAATAATTTCTCATAGTTTATCAGTTCTAGTTTTTTTTTGGGGATTATTTCCTTCCCTAGCTGCATATTCACTTTGCCTTACACCTCGTGTGATTACAACAAATAAAGGGTTTTTCTCTACTACGCATGCTTTTTGTCATGCACCTTGTGCAATCACGGTAAATCAAAATAGTGGAAAATCATAGACATTTCGAGAAAGCTAATGAGGAATAATCTTAAAAGTGTGGCATATAAGTCATTTGTTTTTGTTTCGGTTTATGTGAAGTGATTTGTAGGAAAATAAGAAAGCACACACTTCGAGACAAAAGAGTAAAAAAAAAACCTTCATCCTTCCCATCTTTTACGTACCTTTTAATATTGGCTCACTTGGTTAAAAGTTGTATTAAATTAAAAGGTCTTGAGTTCAAGTCCTGTTAGTTACTTTTCTAAAAGTGCATGTAATTTCTATTTTTAAGTCACTTTATTATAAAGTGCATCTCACTTGAATTATAAAAGCGAGTCACTTAAAGTCTTTTAGTTTTTGCGTGCAATATTTGAAGTAACATCATTGTGAAAGTGAATTTCACTTATTTTAAAAAAATGATTCACATAAAGCAACGTTCTTGTAAGGTGTGTTTAAAAGGTTAATCTTGGGAAGAAGGGGGGTCTTTTTTTTTTCGATTGGGTCAATCCTCTATCTGCCACGTCTCTCTTGGGCTCATCTTCAACCTTTTTTTCAATCAAGCATAACTTCCTCATCCGAAGTCAGTTTTCAGTGTCGTTTCTTCTTAACAACTTTTTTTTTCAATATCTTTGCATCGAGAACATTGGTTTCTATTTTTACAGCCTTTATTATACAGTATCACCACCCCTTGTGATATTTTACTTACCAAATCCAACTATTTCTCATGGAAATATCATATGGAGGATGTCCTACGAAGTAGGGGACTTTATCGAATTAATTCAGGAAAAGAAAAATAACCCACTGAAGATGATAAGAAAATAAAATGGGCAAATAAATGTGATGAAGCTCATGGATTGATTGGGATGTCGATCCCTACTGATTTTTTATTCCACCTATCTAGAATTGATGAACCAGATAAAGATTGGAAAAAGTTGGAAGTTTTGTTTGGTAAACACAATGAAATTTGATTTCATCAACTCAAAAATGCGTTCATTTCTTTAAATCCATGTGATTTTTCCTGCATTCAAGATTATTTATCTAAGTACAAAACTCCTAGACTCTTATGTGCATAATAAAAAATTAAAAGGAAAGACAACCAATGCATTTATCATATTCTTTCTAAACTTGGAAATGCATATTATGTTTTTGTATCTACATTTTACTCCATGAAAGAATCCTTCGATCCAACTATCTATATAGAGCCTATTCTTGAATCCTTTTGTGATTCCTTGATTAGAGAGAAAGATAAGTTCATACATCTTGGAATGATTAGCAAAGCATATACACCTAGGAAAGCCTTATTGGTCCAACAGAAAGAAAATTCCAAGTATCCTAAGAAACAAAATCTTCACAATAATAAGCCGAACAAGGGTCCCAAACCCCTTCAGTCAGCCCATTCTTTAAAAAATTACAAAGGATCCAAGCCAAAGGGCAAGAAGACTATGAGGCATTGCAACTATCATGGGAAAGATAATCGTGATGAATCTAAATGTTTCAAGAAGATGGAATACTTGGAAGCAATAATGACGAAGCACCACAACAACCTTGATTCATATTTAGAATCTACCTCTCATGGACATTTACTTTGTGCTTTTGGTTTTTCTTATAATACAACTTATTCTTCTACTTCAAATGAGTGGTTCATTGATTCTGGAGCATAGTATCATATGGATAAGGATCAAGCCATATTTTCTACTATGCATGAATGTAACATTAAACACATGTTTATTAGTGATGATAGATCTCTAAGTGTTGTAGGATATGGAACAATTCCAGTAGATAATGGTAATTTTAGTGATGTACTACATGTTCCAAGAATTACCTACAATTTGTTGTCATTCTATCAAATCACTCATTCTAGTGAAGGTAAGACTATAACGTTTACACCTCACCAAGTTGTAATTAAGGACTTTAAATATCCTAAGAATTTCCTAGCTACCGGAGTTGTTGATGATATTTCCAAGTTTTACAAATTTAACAACTTTGGGTCATAACTTTTTCCTTCAGTTTTTGTTGCTCATAGTGATGACTTGAGAAAACTTTGGCATTAGCGATTTGGACACTTAAATTATCTCTCATTGCAACAACTATGTAAATACAATATGGTGATAGGTCTTCTGATGGTATCTTGTAGGGATGATGTTTGTTCTGATTGTGTACTCGAAAAACATAACCAGGACAATTTTGACAAACATGCCTCTTGGCATGCCTCGGTTCCCTTGGATATTTTGCATAGTGACGTGTGTGGTCCTCTTCCATCTGCTTCCTTTTCTGGTTTCAAATATTTATTAACTTTCATTGATGATTACTCCAGACACACTTGGGTTTATTTCCTAAAACTTAAGAGCGAAGTATTTAACATGTTCTTTGAGTACAAGGCCCTTGTTGAAAAACAATCCGGTCATGAAATTCTTAAGTTAAGATATGATAATGGAGAGGAATATGTTAAAAACAAGTTCACTACTTTCTACACTGGACAAGGAATCCAACAACAACACATTGTTCCATATACACCACAACGAAATGGTGAAGCTAAACGAAAGAACCACACTTTAAATTAAATGATAATTGTATCCTTAAAGCTAAGAGACTAAGTCTTCAATTTTGGGTTGAAGCCATAAATTGTGCAAATTACAAAGTTAATCGCACCCTCACTAAAGCTTTACAAGGTGTCACTCCAAAAGAAGCATCGAGTAAAATTAAACCAGATGTAAGTCACTTTCATGTGTTTGGTAGTGAAGCATGCTCATGTTCCAGATGAAAAACAGAAAGCATTGCAGCCTAAAAGTGAAAAGTGCATATTTGTTGGATATTCTGAAAATCTAAAAGGTTATAGACTTCTTCAATGACATTCTCATCATATAATTATTAGAAGAGATGTAAAATTTGATGAAAATATCTTGGCCTACGAGCCTAACTCAACATATGTGCCATCTATGGCCTGCGAGCCTAATCCGGTGTTTGTTCCTTCTTCTACTTCCAACTTCCTTGAGAACTTTCCAACTCTAGTTTTTGATGATGATAATGAGGATGAAAATACACCTCTTCATGCTCATTTTACTCTAGTTGCACCAGCACAACCGCTTCCTTGGTGGGACCGTTCAACATGTGGAGTGGCTAGTGATATTTCTGGTGATCCTAGAGATCAAGGTCGAACACATTCTCAGTTCCATCGAGCCTCTTCTATTTGGCTCAAGTTTCAGATAATCATGATCTTGTTGAGGCCTAGAAATTCACAGGCAACAACAACAAGGGATTCTCCCCAGTCAACGTTCCCAACTAGCCCATGAATCTTTGGTGTAGGGAATCCGTCCGGTTTGCAGTCTGGCTACTGTAGGTCAAGTAACAAAAGCAAAGGGTTTTACCGGTTGCGGCTCGGTCCACCATATATATTTTTGTATTTTTTGACTTGAGGTATGATATGCAAGTTCCTATCTAAGATGCAGATTGATAAAGAATGCAAGGAGTGGTCACAATGTGATGCGTAGGTTCTTACCTCTCGTCTTAGACTCTCTCGCATCTAAATCACACACAACTAGAAAACAATACTAGCTAAACTGTCCCTAGGGAGAAAGATTATCAATTCATGAGTAATGTAATTCTATTCATATGTTAAGATAAATCACAGATAGCTGTTCTTAGAGTCAAAACACATAAAAATGAATAAACATATACGCGACAAGATAGCTCGTCAACCATTAAACATTTATTACTCATAGTGGAAATTATCACAGAATAAACCAGAGAAAATTCAATGAAGAACATAGGTTCAGAAAGTTAGAACGTTCTCATATTTAATGAAACAAAGCTAAAAACAAAATAGTTCCCCTTCAACATTGTTCATTTCATCACATTTAAACATTCCACACAGCATTTTCTCCAACAGGAAAAAATTTGTAATTTTATTATTGCAAAACAAAGTAGTTCCTCTTACAACAAGTAGCTCACAAGTTTATCTAGGAAAAAGCCCCCTTTCTGTCTCACTCTCCCATACTTATACAAAAGGGAAAACTTTTTGGATCCCCAACAGTTTCCTCCCGCTGTTTTGTCACTTTGTGAATGCTCATGATTCATCCAAACGTTACATTCCAGATAAAGATTTTATAAAACCTAGGAAAATCTAGGTAACTGATAGAATGCCTAGGCACGAGCCTCTGCCCTCTAATGATTATGCTCAACCATTCCTTGGTCTCCTTTCAGACCCTCATAATTTTTTTCTTTGAGCAACGATTCTGCCACCTTATGCTTTAACATACTTTTTCCTTCAAATGTACCTTCTTTTCCACAATAATCTTCAGCGGGATCCGAGAAACTGCCATGTCTGCTTGCAAACAAACAAGAATCCATCATTTAATCCGTCTATTTTAAATAAACCTAAACCATGATATTAAAAATGGGTACTAAAGTAGAAAAACCGAAGCTCGGTTCTTATGTGTGAATTTCAAACTAAAAAAGGCACACAGGTCTCTTACGGAAAAAGACGAGCTCATAATAAACAATGGAATGATTAAGAAAAGATCCCATAAAAAACCTCGATTGATGAATTGGAACACTTGACGTCGGCTCATTAGTCACGATTACGCAGCCGCAACGGTGGGTAACCTACACTCTAGGGTTTCCGGCACATAGACTAAAAGAGACGGGATAAAACATCGGGTGGCAGATCCTCTATAGGAATTGGATAGCTAGTGAGCTACACATCCGCAATGGCAGAAGCTCAGAGGTCAAGAAAAATCATAAACCAATCAACATCGATGAAAAGACAAACAGTCCGAGGGGCAGTTAGCCTATTCTGGAGCCACAACGGTGGGAGTTAATCATCCTGCGACCTCCGATTGAATGTCCAAATTCTTTTCAAAAAAATGCAAGGTAAGGTCTTTTCAAAACAAAATCCGAGTTTAGCTAAAGTCTCTAATTATCAGCACCACGTCTAACTGACTCCCGACAGAACGATGACTAAAAAACCCACTTTAAACTTCACAGATGAAACAACGTACAACCGAAAGAGCCTTACAGTCTAAAATATGCATAGATCAGGATGGAAACTCAAGGAAACGGCCTCAAATAATCCAACATGTAGCAGAATGGGGCAAACAAGATAAAAAAGGAGGGTCCAAAATTTCCAGAAATTTGGGAACAGTTGCAGCTGCAACAATTGGCGGCTCACCGGTGAATCCATATCTCTGAATAAACTCATCCTTGAGCAATATACTATTTGGCAGTGGAACCGACATGTTGAATTCTTCTAGATGTCTGGATTCCCATCATGTCTGTAATCATTGACGATAGTCCAATTTGTTTTTCTTTTTTTTATGGGAATGGAAACCAAAATCTCAAGGTTAGGATAGCTCTTTTGAGGCTTAAGTAGGAGGAATTCATTTTAACTTTATCTTTGGGTAGCTTCCAGCTTAGACGCCACAGGATTGGAATGCATGGTGAACAAAAATATTCGTTTGTTCCCCATTCCCATGCCAATTGCACTATTGTGCCTTTTGGACGTTTTGTCCTTTCTTTTGTGTCTTCCTGCATCCCTTTCTTTCTGAATGTTTATATTGAAGCTCCTCTATCCATAGTGTCCTTTTGTGTGAGAGATGTATTTAATTTTTAGCTCACGGACGGAGAGGAACTTTTGGCAAATTTGTACTCATATGGTTTAGTACTTCGATTTGACACATATTGCTTTCTTAGGAGATTTTTTTTTTTTTTACTCTTATTTTCCTTTTTGATTTCAATTCTTGGCATGGGATCATTTAGATATAACATACTGTTTACCCTGATCCCCTTTCCATGGGTCTTTTTCTATCACCCCCTAGGAAATTTTAGATGTGAAATGGATGGAGCCTCGAAATAGTATTCCAAACCTTTGATTCTAAGTTATTTTAGGGATTACGCTAGACCTCGATGTGTTCATAGATGCTTTAGGAAAACTATTTACTAGAATAAATTCCAACAAATTCAAACAGTCCAATGCCCAAAGAATCTAAGTTTATCAAGGGTCCTGATGCTCTCCATGCGACCAAAATTTCACTTGCTTTATTGGAATCAGAAGAAAAACTACACTAAACAAACAGGAAAATAACAAATCATAGTGGCAAAACAAGTCAATTATTTATATACAAAACGAAACCAAATAAAACAAAATCAGGAAAAATAAGGCTTAAGAACTAAACCATTTACTGGTAAGTTCTCTTCCCATCCCTATAAATCCTGTAACTTATGGGTTGAGGGGCCAAGCTTTGCCGCAATCTGGAAAGGGCCTACCCATAACTATTGAAATTTTGTGTGTTTTCCTTTCTCATCATGAGGGTGATCCCACTTGAGAACCAAATCTCCCACCTCAAATTCTTTTGTTCCAGCTTTGTGCTTATCAAACCACCTTTTTACTACCTCCTGTTGTTGTTTAAAACGTTCTCTGGCCCTGGATCTAGATTCCTCTGCCTTCAAGAGATTATGTATCCTTATCTGCAAGACTTCATTATCTGATCCTCTGGATTCTTGAGCGATTATGGAAGAGGGTAGCATGATATTGGGGGGTAGGATGGCCTCTTTTCCATAAACAAAGGTATATGGGGACACACCTAATGAAGTCTTTGGGGTGACCCTATCAGCCCAAAGAGCATTGGGTAATGTTGAATGCCAACTTCTCTAGTTTTCTATCACAACCTTTTTTAAGATTCTAATCAGATTCTTGTTCGAAGATTCAGCCAAACCATTTCCTTGTGGATAATAATTTGCAGAGTAATGCAACTTAATTCATTTTTCATGAGAAAATGTAGTTAATCTAATAGAGGAAACATAAGTAGCATTATCGAAAACTAGAGAAATTGGAACTCCAAACCTGGTCACAATATGATCTTGCAAGAAGTCCATGACCGCATCTTCATTCACTTTGCACAACAGAATGGCTTTGACCCAATGATTGAAGTAATAGGTTGCCGTCAGAATATACTTGTGTTGTAGGTAAGAATTTGGCTTTATCTCCCCAATGATATCCATCCCCCACTGCTCAAAAAGTTCTGTTATCATCACAGGATTTAATGGTCCTGCTGCTTTAACTTGTCTTCCACCACACCTTTGACAAATGTCACACTTTCTGACATGGGTGTGTGCATCTTTGAACAACGTGGGCCAATACTATTTGGCTCTGAGAATTTTATGAGTTGTAGTATCTTTGGAGAAATATCTTCCAGCAGGCCCATCATGTAAATCTATCATGACCTTCTTCGCATCTTCTTTCTCTGAGCATCTAAGAAGAACTCCATCATAATTCTTTCTTAATAATATTCCTTCGATAATCTGATATGAGGCTGATTTAAGACGCAGTGCTCTTCTTTTATTAGAGTTCCAATGTTTCGGTAACAATCCTTCCCGAAGGTAATGCACAAGGTTCCGATACCAGGAGTTCGGAGCTGTGAAAAGAGGACATACATCCATCAAATGTAATTCAGCTTTGTCTTCCCAGTCATTTTCTTCATTGTCTTTACTTACAGTCATTAGTTTGCATAATCCTTGCCCTTTAACTATGGAGGCTAGCTTGAATTTGAGGTCGTACTCCTATAGAGCGGTTACCCAGTTGCCTCTTCTTTCTCCTAATTCCTTTTGTATGAAAAGAGACCTCACAATTGGGTGTGGGACTATTACCTTTGTCCGGTTCTTGAGTATATATGGTCTGAATTGTGTTACTACTTTGAACACTGCGTAATCTTGTTTATCCATAGCTGGGTAATTCAATTTGGCCCCTTACAGACTAGTGCTCATAAATGATATGGGGAACTCATCTCACCCATCTTCCTTCTGGGTAAGCACCACTACTAGTGAATTGTCAGATGTAAAAGTGTACAAAATAAAATCTTTCTCAAAATCCGGGCTCTTGAGGGAGGGTGCGTGCGCAACCACTGTCTTTATTTTATTGATTGCATTCTTCTCAACATCAGTCCACTTGAATTGTACACTTTGTTTTACCATTTGTTGCAAAGGTTTAACAATTTGAGTGAAATCTGGCACAAGCCTTCACACGAAGTTTATTGTCCCCATAAATGATTGCATGCCCTTTTTATTATGGGGTAAGGGAATCTGTTCGATAGCTTTGATCCTCTCTAGGTCTATGGAGATCCCTTTCTTAGAAACTACGCCACCCAATAACTTACCTTTGGTGACAAAAAACACACACTTCTTGGGGTTTAGTGAGATACCATATTTTCGACAGCATTCAAAAATCTGCTTAGATGAAATGCATGTTCCTCTCTTTTCTTTGAGAATATCGTGATGTCATCGAGGTATACTACAGCACTGTAGCCAATCAGACCATGGAAAGCTATGTCCATAGCCCTCTGGAAAGTAGCTCCAGCGTTTATGAGTCCAAAGGGCATCATTTTGTAAGAAAAAGTTCCCCATTTGGTTCCAAATGTAGTTTTAAGTCTGTCTTCTTCAGCTACTAACACTTGATTGTAGCCTGAGAATCCATCTAATAAGGAGAATAATTCAGAACCCAAAACCATTTACAATATCTGTTCCATGGGTGGGACAAGATAATTGTCTTTACCCGAAGCGAGATTTAAGTTTCTGAAATCCACACATAGTCTAAATTCTCTGGATTTCTTCCTTACCGGTACCAAATTTGAAACCCATTCTGAGTGTCTAACCTTGAAGATAATTCTAGCATCCAACAGCTTCTTTACTTCATTCTGAATCAAATGCTCTAATTTTGGATGCATTTTCCTTAAAGGCTGTTGATAAGGTTTGATTCCAGATCTGATGGGGATAACATGTTGAATAATATTGGTGTCATATGTCTTCAAATCTTCATACGTCTAGGCAAAAACATCTTTGTATTGTTTGAACAAATTGATGAACTTATTCCTTTCACCTAGGGAGCAACACTTTCCCAAATTCACATATTTAGGCTCAATTTTAGTCCCCAAATTAATCAACTCAAACTGTAAAGACGAGCTATGAGTCTTCACATTCACTGGCCTCCTGAATTTCTTGTTTAAATCAAACATTTGCTCCAAATTCCTTACTCCTTTAGGAATAAAATTATCGAATTTTAGCTCGGCTTGATGTTCTTCATCGTCAATAATCGCCCCATTGAATGTCTCGTCATTTGTCAGGCATTCTAGAATCTACTGATCATCATCAAACACTCATAGATTGGTGAGCATATCCAGAACCAAAGGCCTGAAAAGCAATTCAACAGAGCACCAATTATTAGAGGGCACAAGTCTCACAGCTGAGGTGGCCAACAAGTCAGCTGCCGCATTCTTAAGTCTAGGAATCGATACAATGTTAAATGCATGAAAATATTTAAGCAAATCCCATACTTCATTTTGATAAGCTTTTAAATGAGGAGAAATGCAATGTATTTGATTTTGAATTTGTTTTACAATTATTTCAGAATCCCCATACACTTTCATATTTTCTACCTTTAATTCAATTGCTTTTCTTAGTCCCTGAACTATTGCTTCATATTCAGCTGTGTTATTGGTGCATTCAAACTCTAACCTACATGAAAGAAAATGTTTATTTTTCTTAGGATCAATCAGGACAGAGCCGGCTCCTGACCCCTCCAAAGTTCTAGAAACATCAAAGAAAAGCATCCAAAAATCACTTACCACTACTGTGCGTGAATCAATACCTACATCTATATTTAATTCTACTATTTTACAATCAATTTCATCAGCCTATGAGAGCCAAAGGAGATCAAGCTGAGCATCTGACATATCATTGGCTTCTTTCGCTTAATAATTTCCCAGTTCTAGTTCAATAAAGTAATTTGCCAAAACAGAATTCACTGGTTCATTTTTTTCTTTGAACTGAGTAACATTGTGTTTCATGTGTGGTTCCCTTAAAACTTTAATTTGATTTGGACTTCCTTTATAAGGTATCCATAGATGTGACTAGTCGGAGGCAAAATATCCACTCAGCTTTGCCTACCAATCTCTACTCAAGACAAGTCCATAAGCTTCAGGTATGTCAGCTACCACAATGTCAATGAATTGACATACCTTATCATTCGAAGACAAGTGAATGAGAACATCCTCCATTTCCCCAATTACCTTCACATTCATTCTATCCAATTGAATGACCCTCCAAGTAGACAGTTCAGGTTGTCCATTTATCCTTTTGCAGACTGACAGTGGCATAACATTGATTAAATCCCCCGAGTCTACTAGACAATTGTGCACGTTGTGGTTGAAAATTTCAAAAGTGAGGAGAAAGGGAGGGATCTTGCATTTAGGTTTACCTCCCACACTCACTTCACCGATTTCTTCTTCTTGGGGCTAGTTTTCAGTGGGGATTTTCTCCTCTAACATTTTAAGTGCTTTCAATAACATTTATTTTTGCTGCGGCACATTGCACATCTCAAATAACGAGAGATTTGCTCTTACCCTTTTGATATCCTCCATGATGTCATAATCCATCTTATGTTATGTGAGATGAGTTTTAACATTATTTATTTTCTCTTCAATGGGTTTAGCAGGCTTGTTGATCTGTCTTGGATTTTGACTGGTGGTGGTAAATTCTGGAATTTCATTAGCTGAGGTATTCTTTTGAAATTTCTTAGCATTCTTTTGAAGCTTCTTAATATTTGGAAGCATAAGACTATTTTCCTTAATCAACCCCTAGCTTCTCGTCATTACATTTGTTTCCAAGGTATCTTCATGTCTCAGGTCCTTTTCTTCCTCGATATCAAACAATGATACACAATCCCATAAAACCATGGCCTCATCCTCATGTTTTTCTGTCGATTTATGGTTGTCTTTCCCTTCTTCATCATTATCCTCGGTTAACTTGGAATCCAAAAGCTGGTTCATTACCAACGTCATTGAATTTATCCATTGAGGACAATTCTTTTCAGAATGGGGTTGTTGGTGAAAAGTGAAAAAGTTATCCATCCCCACCTCCGTTAGGTTCATCGATGTAGGGCCATGCAGAGGGGGTTGGGTTTTGTTGTTATCTTCCCTTTTCTTGTAATAAGGTTTATAAAGCTTCTGGGTTTCCCTTTCCTTTTCCAAGTCTATTATTCTATTAGAGAGCTTCTGCATCATCTTTTCCATTCCTTCGAAATCTGGTGATTGCTCCTCTTTAGGCTTAGTAAATAACAAAGCTTTCCTTCCAACATTTTTCTCTCCCGACTGTTTAGGATAGTCTTCGATACTTTCCTTTTTGGCCTCAACTCTTTTTGCTTCTTCATAAGTCTTTGCTAGAGTAGGTTTGGCTTTCATTTTGGCAAACATGGCCAAATCAGGCCCTAAAGCTGAAGTATAATACTCAATCAAAAATTTATCTGAGGGTTTGTCAGCTTCAGAAAAATTCTTAAGATAAGCCGCAAATATTTAGGTAAAACTATGCACCTTCTCTTTTCTTTCTTTCTTTAAGGCACACAGTCCTTTCATGAGAGTCACATGATTTTTTTGGGATGCATATTTACTTCTGAAAATCCTTTCAAAGGTATCCCAGTCTGGGATAGAGTTTGTAGGAAAAAAAAAATACCATGATGATGCTGCTCCTTTAAGGGTATGTGGAAAAAGTCTACAAACTACATCCTCATGTTCCCCAGCCCTCAATCCTTCTATTTCCAAATAGAAACTTTGTAAATGGTCATCTACTAGTATCTTCTCATTTGGATCAAACTGGGGCAGCATCTTTCCAAAAGCTTGAGGTAAGTCATGCAATGGAGGTCTTAAGTTCAAGGGTGATCTCGATTTCCAAGCTAGTGGTGGATTTGGTGGGTTAAGTGGCTGATTTGCATTTACACCTGCCATGATTTTGGGTGGAGAGTGACGAGGTGAAGGAACAGGGGTACGCATAGGAGAACAGTAAGGTGTGTTTGGGCCTACTTGATTCAAAGGTTGAAAAACTGCCTGTAACGCTACTTCTACTAACTCTTCCAAATCTCCAACCAACACTGAATCTTCCAAGATGGAACGATATTTCTTCTTGTATTCTATTCGGGGTAAATCAAGGATAATGGGTAATCCTCCAATACTCTTTACATGATCCCGTGTGTGTCTTCTCAGATCATTTACAACTTGGTTGTCCACAGCAAACAAATGTTCTCTATTCTCTTCAATATTTGGATTAGGAAATAAGCTACTTTTAAAACTATCACTGGTGGAGTTATATCAAGGAAAAGGATTTCCCTGGCCAGCCATGCACTGGTGGCCCTCCTTCTAGCGCCAGAAACTGTTGAGTCCTGGAAATTTGCAGGCAACAACAACAAGAGATTCTCCCTAGTTAACGTTCCCAACTAGCCCGTGACTATTTGGTGTAGGGAATCTGTCTGGTTTGCGGTCCGGCTATAGTAGGTCAAGTAACAAAAACAAATGGTTTTACCTATTGCAGCCTGGTCCACTGTATATATTTTTGTATTTTTTGACTTTAGGTATGATATGCAAGTGCCTATCTAAGATGTAGATTGATAAAGAATGCAAGGAGTGGTCATAATGTGATGCGCAGGTTCTTACCTCTCGTCTTAGACTCTCTCGCATATAAATCACACACAACTAGAAAACAATACTAACTAAGCTGTCCCTAGGGAGCAATATTATCAATTCATGAGTAATGTAATTCTGTTCATATGTCAATATAAATCATAGATAGTTGCTCTTAGAGTCAAAACACATAAACATGAATAAATATATACGCGACAAGATAGCTCATCAACCGTTAAACATTTATTACTCATAGTGGAAATTATCACAGAATAAACCAGAGAACATTCAAATAAGAACATAGGTTCATAAAGTTAGAACTCTCTCATAGTTAATGAAACACAGCCGAAAACAAAATAGTTCCCCTTCAACATTGTTCATTTCATCACATTTAAACATTCCACACAGCACTTTCTCCAACAAGAAAAAATTTGTAATTTTATTATTGCAAAACGAAGTAGTTCCTCTTACAACAAGTAGCTCACAAGTCTCTCTGGGAAAAATCCCCCTTTATATCTCACTCTCCCATACTTATACCAAAGGGAAAACTTTTCGGCTCCCCAACCATTTCCTCCCACTGTTTTGTCACTTTGTGAATGCTCATGATTCATCCAAACGTTACATTACAGATAAAGATTTTATAAAACCTGGGAAAATCTAGGTAACTGATGGAATTCCTAAGCATGAGCCTCTGCCCTCTAATGATTATGCTCAACCATTCCTCAGTCTCCTTTCAAACCCTCATAATTTTCTTCTTTGAGCAACGATTCTGCCACCTTATGCTTTAACATGCTTTGTTCTTCAAATGTACCTCCGTTGCCGCAATAATCTTCAGTGGGATCTGAGAAAATGCCATGTATGTCTGCAAACAAATGAGAATCTATCATTTAATCTGTCTATTTTAAATAAACCTATACCATGATATTAAAAATGGGTACTAAAGCAGAAAAACCGGAGCTCGGTTCTTATGTGTGAATTTCAAACTAAACAAGGCACACAGGTCTCTTACGGAAAAAGACGACCTCATAACAAATGGTGGAACGATTAAGAAAAGAGCCCATAAAAAACCTCCATCAGCGAATCAGAACACTTGATGTCAGCTCATTAGTGGATTACGCAGCCGCAATGGTGGGTAACCTACACTATAGGGTTTCTGGCAAATCGATTAAAAGAGACGCGATAAAACATCGGGTTTCGGATCCTCTGTAGGCATCGGATATCTAGTGAGCTACATAGCCGCAAAGGCGGAAGCTTAGAGGTCAAGAAAAACCGCAAACCAATCGACATCAGAAAAACAAAGAACTAGACATCGGCGAAAAGACAAACAGTCTGATGGGAAATTAGCCTATTCTGGAGCTACAACGGCGGAAGTTAATCATCCTGCAGCCTCCGATCGAATGTCGAAATTCTTTCCAAAAAAATACAAGGCAAAGTCTTTTCAAAATAGAATCCGAGTTTAGCTAAAGTCTCTAATTATCAGTACCATGTCTAACTGACTCCCACCAGAACGACGATTGAAAATTTGACTTTAAACTTCACAGATGAAACAATGTACAACTGGCAGAGCCTTACAGTCTAAAATATGCACAGATCAGGACGGAAACTCAAGGAAACGGCCTCAAATAATCCAACATGTAGCAGAATGGGGAAAAAAGATCAAAAATGAGGGTCCAAAATTTCCAAAAATTTGGGAACAGTTGCAGCTGCAACAGATCCATATACTTTTGCAGAAGCTTCAAGGAATCCTGATTGGAATGCAGTTATGGATGAAGCATATCGTTCTTTAATGGAAAATGATACTTAGGATCTTGTAACTCTTCAGAAAGGAAGAAAACTTGTCAGATGTAAATGGGTCTATAGAACTAAGTATGCATCATATGGAAGTGTTGAAAGAGTTAAGGCAATGTTAGCTGCCAAAGGTTTTTCCCAATTTGAATGGATTGACTACAATGAAACCTTTTCTTCTATCGTGAAAATGAAATCCATTCACCTTCTTCTTTCCCTTACAACCTTACATAAATGGGAGGTCAGTCAAATGGATGTCAAGTATTCATTCTTACATGGTGATTTGCAAGAGGAAATTTACATGGAACAACCTCCTAGATATGTTTAGAATGACCCTATCCTTGTATGTCACCTTAATAGAGCCTTATATGGCCTTAAGTAAGCTCCTCGATCTTGGTATGCCAAAATTGATAGATTTCTCCTTGACACTGGTTTTTCTAGATGTCATTCTGACCCCAATGTCTATACCAAGAAAGTAGGAAACAATCTCATCATCCTTGTTCTTTATGTTGATGATATTATTCTTACTGATAGTAGCCCTAATATTCTAATCATGTGAAATCTAGTCTTAAGAAAAATTTTGAAATGTTAGACTTAGGACATTTGTATTATTTTCTTGTTCTCCGAGTCTTACAAACCAAAGAAGGAACCTTTCTTTCTCAGTCTAAGTATGTGTGTGCATTCCTTTTTGCTTTCACATGGAAGATTGTAAACCAACCCATTCTCCCTTCCAGTATGGAGTCAAACTTTCTGCCACTTTCAGTTCACCCAAAGTAGATGCCACCTTGTATCTTCATCTTGTTGGCAGTCTCTTATACTTCACTCATACACGTCCAGATATTTCTTTTTCCATTGGTGTGTTTCATGCTATATGCAAACACCCCTGCATGAAAGTCATTGGAAAGAAACAAAAATAATACTTCGATATGTTCAAGGTACAATTCATTTTGAGATTCATTATGGTACAGAGGGTCTCATTTGTTGGTTGGTTTCATTGATTTAGATTGGGCCAGTGATTCTAATGATCGAAAGTATACGGCAGGTTATGTTTTAAGTCTTGGCTCTAGAATTCTCACTTGGGATTGTAAGAAAAAAACATCTCTTTCTCTTTCTTCAGTAGAAATAGAATATCGACCCGTAGTTAATGCCAGTCAGGAATATTTATGGCTTCAACAGATCCTTTCAGAGTTTGGATTCAAGTAGCAACAACCTAATTCACTTTGGTGCGAAAATCAAAGTGCCATCAAGATCACCAAAGATCCAGTTCAATATCAACACAACAAACACATTGAGATACACACGCACTTCATCAGAAAGCTTGTTCATGACCGCATTCTTGAAGTGCTCTTTTTCCCTACAGATGATCAAGTTGCAGACATCTTCACCAAGTGTCTTACAAAAGCGAAGTTTTCTAAACTTTAATATATGTTAGGAGTTTGGGAACTTGTCATTAAAGGGGGATAGGATCTAATTCTTCATTCCTTATCCTATTAGTGTCACTTTTGTAAATCCTTCAATCCTATCCCAAGTTGTTCATAAGGGGTGGATGTTAGGATATTTAGACACTTAGGAGTTAGTTAAGATCAACTTTTTATAATATATCTGTTAGGAAAAGTGCATTTCTTTAGTATGCATTAGTATGAATTTGTAATATCTAATCTGACGGTGTTCTAGGCATAGAGTGATCCAACGATTCATCTTCTCTTAGATCATAACTACCTTTTATCCGTGCCTCAACAACTGATTGGTCCATGATATATATTTAAATATTATGGAGGGTCATTAGCTATTTGATCGATTATGAGAAGCTCATTTGTAACTTTCTTTCTTTTTCATAAACTGCCTACAGTAGATAATTGGTTGGGGTCATGGAGTGTTTCCCTTTAGAGGGATTAAACCATTTGAAAACATCGACGTTTTCATCTGTGATCTGTTTGTGTGAGTGGTTTCTCTAGGTGTTCGGTCTTTTGGAAGTCTCTTGTATACTTGAACAAATTTAAGCTAGAAATTAGATTCTGTACCCAATTGGGCATGTTACATGTGACCTCAAAACAAACACATCTATGGTATTTAACATGTAGTTTCAACACAATATAGAGGAAAAGGTCGTCTTGAATTGATAGTTTAGTTCATATCGGATTCGATAGAGCTCAGAAAAGTAAGATAGGTACATAGTTTGGTGTTAAAAATATAGGCATTTGATGCAAGGTCGGATTGTGGCAGTGCTTCCTAATTATAGAGCTTCTTTAGTTTCATAAGAACTGTGAAAATACAAGGTTCAAATACTTTTTAAAGAACCTATTCCATCACCGAAAGGAGACTTGGTGCCATTTTGGTCGAGTTCTTTTGTAGATTTGTGGATGCAGAGTCATGGTTTTTAAAACATTAGAGGAAATTTGGGGTCTAAAATGGGCCTTATAAGAAAACATGCCAAAATAAGTTCTTGTGAGTTGGAATTCAAGAACCAATAGAATTTCAATAAAATGAGTCAACCATAATGGTTGAATTGACATTTTTGTCATAAAAAAAACTACTTTTTTTGTTCGTATTTTCAACATATCTCCCTCTGTTTTTACTCAAATTTCGATCGGGAGAGCTCATTGGATGTGGAATTTGATTCTGCATCCAATGAGTATCCACACTACATACTTTTGACGGACCCTGCTAACCCAAAAAAATAAATACCTAAAAAAATGTGATGATGATGTCATCATCATGTTTTTCCAGGTATTTACTATTTTTGGGGTAGCGGGGTCCGTCAAAAGTATGCAGTGTGGGTACTCGTTGGATTCAAAATCAAATTCCGCATCCAATGAGCTCTCCCGATCAAAATTTGAGTAAAAACAGAGGGAGATATGTCGAAAATACAAACACAAAAAGTAGTTTTTTTCTTTCTTCCTCCAAAATTAATAAATATTATTTTATTATTTTAACTATTATTTTATTATTTTCCTTAGGAGGCCCATTTTAGACCCCAAAATTCCTCTAATGGGAGTTCAAAGGCTCAAACCTTATAGCTTTACATTGTAGCGTGTTGACCATTGAGCCAACAAAATGACCATTAGTAGGATTACCGAATAAAAGAGTCTGGTTATAGAAGTTCCAAAGACCGTGCACATGCCATCCATTGACTAAAGGTTATAACCCATATTATTGTGGAGTTTAAGAGCTCTTGAAGGGTATTTGTTGAAACTTATTTGGAAACATTTCACAGGTCTTATTGTATTTGGATGAAGACTGTAATTTGCATCATTTGAAGATTGAATAGAAACAGTCTCACTGGAAGTGAACTTGAATATGTAGTCCAATATGGATGAAATCCATTATCATATTCTATGGTAAGTTTATGTTTCAACATATGTGTTTTATTTGTAGCATTATATTCAATTATGTTAACATTTTTTTATAAATTTTCACACTCATACATTTCAAGGTTATTTAAAAGGATCGTCAATTTTTAGATCAAGTTGGTATGAGAGTAGGATTAACCATAGAGCTATGAGTCTATGAATGTTATCAAGGATCGAGCTCAAAAAAGGACATATTGTGGAAGGTGATCCTAAAGTTGGAACGAGGAGAACATTTGCATGGATAGAGATGTCGTCTCCAAAGGAAGGTACATAAGAGATGAAAATATGTTTGAATTTAATAAATAATTCCTTGAATCATTCATGAGTTTGAAATCAATGGTGGAAGAGTTGTATCAAGAATACAACGAAAGAACAGAAGGAGGTGATAATTCTATGTCAGGTAAAGAAGTACGATATGGTTGTAACCCTCCTGAACCTCCAGTTTATTCAAATGCCACTTCTACTTTGAGTCATGAATTATGTATGTCTAATGTTCCTTTGTTGAAATGAAATAATAAAGGAAAGTTTAGAAGGAATTCTACTATGAAGAGTAATCATGAAATGCCTATTTGTTCTCATTGTGAAAAGAAAGGCCATGTTGGGATCGATGCTGGAAATTACACCTGAAATTGAAGTCAAAATGTGCTAGGCATCAGAAAGGTAAGACGATGACCACAATTCGAGGTCATGGATTTAATTCTAGCAATGAATCTAAGGTTATTACCATGGGTCTTAAAGGTGATGATTTTGTTGTTGGTTGTAGTTTATTTTATTTTACTTCATGTTTTGATGTAATCCATATTAAAAGGAAGAAGACATAATTGTTCCATATTCGAGTCATTTCCCATCATACTAATATTGATACTCTTGTGGATAATATATCTCAAGTTAATTTAATCTCTGCAATCATTGTCAAGAAACTACGGATGGAGACTAAAACATATCCAAAACCTTATTCTTTAGGATGAGTTCATGAGAATGCTTGATTGCATGTTTCTAAGAAATGCGAGATTTGATTTTCTATTTCTGATAAATTTATTGATGGATTAGAATTGGATGTGGTTCCACTCAATATATGTGGGATTGTGTTGGGAAACCTATATAATTATGACGAGAAAGCATTTTTTTACAGGGAGCATAATAGGTATCATCTACTCAATAATGGGATGGAATTAATCGTAAGTACTCATAAGATGAAACACGATTCGTTTGTTATTGCAACAAGGAAAATGAGGATGTTGGTGAATGCAAGAAAAAGTTTATCGCTCATGTTTGTTAAATATTGTAATCCTAAAAATGCATTGGTTAATACTTATGATTCATAGATGTTTCATGGCGAAGAACATATACATCATGGGGAGATTCATCAAGACAACATCAACGGAAACAAATCGGTACCTATTTTTGAGAGAAAATTTCATATTGGTTTATTTTCTTACACATCTGTTTTCATAATTTTATGCTTGATCTCATTATTATTGAGTTGTACTTGGATAGTAGCATCAACATTAAACATACATTTGTGTAGGGATGAATCAATGATTAAATGTTTCAACATTTTTATGGGTGTGTTCATATTTCTTATTATGAGAAAAGTGATTGTCACTCAAGCATGATGGTTGATGGACACACAATAGTGGGATATATTTTGCTCACTCTTCTTCTGGATAAGAATAGGATTTGGGGGTCCAAAATATTTCCAGTGGGAAGGTTTGATCTAGGAGGATCTCCCAAAATGACCAAAAATAAAAATATTCAAATGCAAAACAAAAATATATAGTCGCATAGATCTCGCCAAGATATTTCTAGCGATATCTGTTTCATAAAAAATGGACTACGGAAGTGAAAGATATTGTGTTCCGAAATATCTTGGAAATAGGTAAAATTTGCCAAAAAGGGGTGCCATGTAGCACCACTCAAAGGGTGACACGAGGTATGTATAGTTGGACCATACACCAACGTGGAAGTTATTAGCAAGATATGTTGGTAGTGACATGGGTCTATTGCCAAATTCCAACTTCTGACATTAGGATCAAAACATTGGGAGGATCATTGTTGATGTTGTTAGGCTAGTGCAGACTTCCAACTTTCGACTTTCAACATAAGGATTGGTAAATCTGGGATCAACACATTAGGATTGGAAAGGTTGGGATCAACACATTGAGATTTTAAATTTTAGATCAAAAAACCCAAAACGATCATTGTGGATTGATCGGAAAATTCAGCATCAACATAGTCGGGACAAACAAGTCGGGATCGACATGTTGAAAAAACAATGGATTTGAAGTCTAGCATAACTGACTGTGGACATGGATAATTTTAGGGGCTATATATATCCCATGGGATATATTAAGGGGGTTACAAAAATTTAGTGGGTTATTTTCTTATATGGAAAGGGCCTTTTAGCTAAAATATATTCGCCCAATATTTATTGGAAAAAAATAAATTCAAAATGAATAGCCTCCCATATATCAATGAGGAAAATGAAAAAAAAAAATTGTTTTCTCCCTAGCAAAATCTCCCTCCAATCTATCTTTCACCCCCAATTTCTAGAGAAATTCTAGTGAAATCATTCCTTCACCCCCATTTTTTAGTAATGGATGCTCCCAAGGGTTATTTCGGCCTCCATTTTCCTTGTAATTTAGGCATATGGTTGCATTCTCATATATTTTTAATTAATTTCATGTGATATCTTCTTTGATCCCTCGATTTCCAGTATTGGAGGGAATATCAGAGGTAATTTTGTTCTATATAAAAGATACAATTATTCATGGTTCACCCACATCATATTGCGCTTGTAGGGTGAAGGTTTTGGTTGATGTGATTCCACTTTTCATTTTTAGTTTTCTTGACATTTTAATCTTCGCATAACATATCCATTGCCAAAAGATCAATCCTTGAAGGGGCATGTTGCACATGCAATTTATCAGAGAATACAAACTCGCATCACGCTTTTTATCCAATAATTAACATGGTATGATTTTGATGCATTTTATTCGCAATTACAATATATTATTATATTGTAAATTTACCTTTTATCATTCTTTCTATCATGGATTCGTTTCTAGGTCTATTGAATTCTAGGGCACTCTTGATTCGTAGGGCTCATTGGGTGTTATTAGGGTTTTATTCTATCCTAGGAGTATTGGTTTTGTGAAGTGTTATAGATCTCAAAAGATATGATTTGTTTTATGCCTTGTAATGTTTAAACTATCGACTGGAATTTATATGATGTTAGTGGATGCTACTCTTGCTGGAGAGCCACCACATGGTTTTTATATATTAAAACTGAATTTTACCTAGTTGTTTAAAATGTGTTTTTATTAGGATATTTCTCTCTAATTATTATTGTATCTAAGGCATTAATGAGAGTGTATATGTTCATATTTTATGTTTGTTATTGTTGATATTTGGGATGTTTGTAATATAAATGAATGCTTTAGTAATGGAGGCTCCCAAGGGTTATTTAGCCCTCCATTTTCCTTGTAATTTACGCATATGGTTGCATTCTCCTATATTTTTAATTAATTTCATGTGATACCTTCTCTGAGCCCTCAATTTCCAATATTGGAGGGAAAATCAAAGCTTATTTTGTTCTATATAAATGATACACTTATTCATGGTTCACCCACATTGGCTTACGCTTGTAGGGTGAAGGTTCTGGTTGATGCGATTCCACTTTTCATTTTTAGTTTTCTCGACATTTTAATCTTCGCATAACATCTCCATTGACGAAATATAAATCCTTGAAGGGGCATGTCGCACATGCAATTTATCAGAGAATACAAACATTAGAGGAATTTTGAGGTCTAAAATGGGCCTCCTAAGGAAAATAATAAAATAATATTTATTAATTTTGGAGAAAAAAAGAAAAAAACTATTTTTTGTGTTCGTATTTTCGACATATATCCCTGTTTTTTTACTCAAATTTCGATCGAGAGAGCTCTTTGGATGTGGAATTTGATTCTGCATCTAACGAGCACCCACACTACATACTTTTGACGAACTCTGCTACCCCCCAAAAAAGATATACCTGAAAAAATGTGACGATGATGTCATCATCACATTTTTTCAGGTATTTCTTGTTTTTGGGGTAGTGGGGTGCATCAAAAGTATACAGTGTGGGTACTCGTTGGATGCGGAATCAAATTTTGCATCCAACGAGCTCTCCTAATTGAAATTTGAGTAAACATACAGGGAGATATGTCGAAAATACGAACAAAAAAATAGTTTTATTTATGACAAATATGTTAATTCAACCATTATGGTTGACCCATTTTATTGGAATTATATTGGTTCTTGAATTCCAAGTCACAAGAACTTATTGTTGGCACATTTTCTTATAAGGCCCATTTTAGACCCCAAATTTCCTCTAATACTTGCATCACGCTTTTTATCCAATAATTAACGTGGTATGATTTTTATGATTTTTATTCACAGTTGCAATAGATTATTATATTGTAAATTTACCTTTTATCATTCCTTTTATCATGGACCTTTTTTAGGTCTGTTGATTTCTAGGGCACTCTTGATTCTTAGGGCTCATTAGGTGTTATTAGGGTTTTATTGTATCCTGGGAGTATTGGTTTCGTGAAGTGTTATAGATCTCAAAAGATATTGTTTGTTTTATGCCTTGTCATGTTTAAACTATCAACTGACATTTATATGATGTTAGTGGATGCTACTCTTGATAGAGAGACACCACATGGTTTTTATATATTAAAACTGAATTTTACCCAGTTGTTTAAAATGTGCTTTTATTAGGATCTTACTCTATAATTATTATTGCATCTAAGGCATTAATGAGAGTGTATATCTTCATATTTTATGTTTGTTATTGTTGATATTTGGGATGCTTGTAATATAAATTAATGCACATTGATTATAATGGTGGGGCTACATTGGAATGGTCATTATTTTTGTTGTCTTCTTGTAGAGTTGTCTAAATAATTCTGATAGACCCTTTTATTTGTGTTGAGAAGTTCGTGACTGGTAGATATTTTTATTCATATTGTCAAGTTCGTCAATTTTATTTGTGACATAAATTTGTTGGGTTCAATACTTATTTTTCCATATTTTGTTTTTCGTAAGGGTCATTCACAAGTAAAATGTTTTTTGGTGATTTGTTTTAATGTGTAATTGCTATCATCATCCAAAAATGGTCTAGTTATGTATGATAAATATATGATTTAGTTGGAAAGCGATACTTTATTTCTATCATGACTGTATATAATATGTACAGGGCATGTTTGACCTGAGATGTCTACACTATGTTATTTGATATCTAGTATTTTGCATTCAATAAGGGTGCTAAAATAATTTTACCACATTTTGCATGCTTTCAAAAATTTCAAGGACACAGATATAAGCACCTCCTCGGTTTATCTGAGAAAAAATAGTCTTTAAAAGAATAGTTTTAATGATATGTGTGATGATGCATTATTGTGTTTTCTATTCTTGTCAGTGTATGTTATTATTTATAATAACCATTGCAAGTTTATAACTAACTCTAAAAACTATAAATCAAATGATATAATTCATATTTTAATTGTAAACAAAATAAATGGAAAAGTGGTATTCATATAGATAAACAGATAAGCATGTTAGTTTTTCATAAAGGGTTGCTTAAAAATGAGATATTTGAAAAATAAGTTAATTTGGAATTCATACACTATATTAAGGTTGTGGGTCTTGATAATACTCCACGTTGTAATAATGGTTTGTGAGTTCCATAATCACTCCATAGTGTAAAGTGTTCAATTCTATAAGTTTGTTGGTATGTCAAGATTTAGGTCCCCACATGTCTATTGGAACACTAAGGGATGAGATAAAAAGTGCAGTCCCCACTTTCCCTAAATATAGTTAGTGTAGTTTTGTTTTGCCAACACCTCTATTTGTGAATGACCCAATACTACTTGTGAAATGTATAAATAAATCCCTCCTCTCCTCATTCATGCATTTGTTTAGTTAAGGGTCTAGGAGTCGAGAGAATCGAGCTTTGGTATATGCACTTCTATCGCACTACCTTAGTAATCTGCAAAATCAAAATTTGAGTCTTCCTAACAAAATATTCACCAAGATGTTAAAAGGTTTTTCTAATTTGATGAAACATTCACTAAATTTTTGCAATACTTTATAATTCAGTGAAATATTCGCCAAGATTTTACAATATCTTATAATTTAGTGAAATTATTCGCTATGATTTTTCAATATTCTATAATAGAATGAAAGATTAGCCAAAAAATTATATATACATATTATTATTGATAAATAGCCTTCAAATTTTCCTATATATTAAGGAGATTCGCCCATTTATTATACATATAAAGTTTGGGTGTGTTCCTAAAATTATCCATGGTGGTGGATACAAACCAATGACCATGAAAATTATCTGGGATTTCTCATATCTAATCCGTAATTTTTGTCACTATGGCAATGCCTTCGATATTGGAATTTATCTTGAAATATAATTTAAGATGGAAATCAGATTTTGTATCCAATTCGGAACGTTACCTCCATCCTCAAAATAAACACAAATCCGCTATTTAATGTGCATTTTGGGCACGATCTAGAGAAAAATGGGGTCCAAAATCCATAATTTAGTTCAAATTGGAATAGACAGAGCTCATAAACGTAAGTTAGATACACACTTCATTGTTCAAAATACAGGCATTTGATGCAAAATACACTTCATGATTGCATAGTTTATGTTGTTGCATAAGAACCGTGAAAATCCATCATTCAAACACTTTTTAAAGAGTTTGTTTCTATCATCGAAAGGGTACTTGGTGCCATTGTGGTCGAGTGATTTTGTGTCTTTATGGATGTAGAGACGTGTTTTTTGAAAGGAGCCGAAATGCTCAGACCTTGGACCTCTTCATTGTAGCATGCTGATCATTGATCCAACAAAACGACCATTAGTAGGATTGTTGAAGAACATAGTTTGGTTATAGAAGTTCCAAAGGACGAGCGCATGTTCTCCATCGACTAAAGATTGTAACCCAGATTATTGTGGATTTGAAGAGCTCTTGAATCAGATTTGTTGAAACTTATTTGGAAACATTTCAAAGGCCTTATTGTATTTGGTTGAGGACTATAATTTGCAGCATTTGAAAATTGAATAGAAATGGTCTCACTAAAAGTGGACCCGGAGACGTAGGCCAATAGGGATGAACTCCGTTATCATCTGCTGTGTTAAGTTTATGTGTCAACATCTTTTTTTTATTTGCAACATTCTCTTCAATTATGTTTTCTTATTAAGCTTTCTATGAAATTTGTTTCAAGAAGTTAATAGTTTTTTATGAATTTTCACACATACAATTCAATGTTATTTTAAAAGATCCTCACTTTTCAAATTAGAGTTGATCAATGTATACGTTGATTTTTTATTAACCCTTTGTTATATAAACACAAGAGAATTCCAATAGATGACGACACCATAGAAAACAAAGGAGGAAACATTGGATGTTGACCTCAATTCAAGAGGGGAATTGCGACATAGTGCAAGGATCTATTAATCTTGTTTTGTATTCCAATATTAGTCTATGTGTTATTGAGAACTGGGGTTGTTTTCATCCATGAGACAACTTGAGATATGATATGTTGGATTAGTTAATCATGAGCCAATGCAAGTAGATTATTCATGTGGATATATCTATATGTGAGAGTATAACACAGAAATATATAAGGATCCATACTTATCTTAAAGTGTATAAACCTTTATGAGTCTTAATAATTCTTAAGATGCCAATTATAAAATGTTTGGCGATCTTTTGTAAAAATATTCAAATTTCTAAGGATTTTATATTGGTTGTATAAAATACTGGGAATTTATAGAGTAAAATAGTTTTTATCTCTTAGAATTGTGTAAAATCAATTTTAGAAAAAAATGGAAATGGTCGATTTTTTTTTTGGAAAAAACATGGAAAATTGATTGAAAGGTGAAATTTAGCCCCTAACATTTTCCCTAGAGTACACTGGTATTGAGAAGTTTGTATGAGAGAGGATACAATGTTGGAAGTTTATAAATTAATGTAAACATTTTGTGCAAACATAGAGGAGTTGTCGAAGTGAAAGGATATCTATTTGATGATTTGGATATTTACAAGACAAAGAATGTGGTTATTGTGGGTGAAAACATTGAGTAATTTTTCTATGATATTTTTTTATGTTTCAAGATTGTTGCCTTGAATATTGAAGAACTATAATATATGATCTTGTGTGTCTTTTGTAGTAATGAGTTTGAGTTTTGTTCCTACCATGGATCCTTGGGTTAAGCAATATTGGAGTAGGAAGAACTCATGGAGAAAATGAAGAATAGAAACGTGATAAGCATTGTTAGAGAAAGGGAGTAATTGAAGAATATGAAAACATAGGGGAATCATGAGACCATATTAAATATGCCAAAAGAGACAAGTCTATGAAGGGTGAAGATTACAAAAATATAGAAGAAGTTGCATGAAGAACAGGAATGACCAAGATTGTGAACTAGGAGAAGTAAGGATATAAGTGGATGCTAAAAGATAAAACTTTCCTCTAAGGGAACATATAAAGATGAAAGGAATATATCTAAAGAGAGCTGGAATTTGATAAAATATGAGCTAGAGAAAAGGATATAATTGGAGAGATGAATACAATGTTGTTGCATGGTTTTGGCTTGAGTAGACATTGTTAACTACACAAAGGAAACATCATTGCAAAAAGGAGACACCCCAAAGGAGATTTGACATTGAAGCAAGTAGGACTTCATGTTTAGTAGTTTTGAGTAGATAGGACTCTCTCATCATGTTGAAGACTACCGCATAAAAGAAATTTTAGAAAATTTAAGGACACATGGGTTAGATTTTGGCCATGTGTATTAAGTGACTTGTAAAGAGGGCATTCACATTTGTCATCTAAAGGTATCAAATAGAGATGAAGTTAAATATTGGAATATGTGAAGGACATTGTGGAATCTATTAATAAATACAAAGAAATAGAGGTAGACATGTGTAGTAGAAAAATATAGAGAGAACAAAGAGAGGAAGAAGAAATCAAAGAAACACAGATCGTGAAATTGAAGATGGATCAACAAAGAATAAAATACACTAGTAGCATGAGGATGTTATTTAATTTTATAAGAAATGAATTCTAATGTAGGAGAATCATTGAAAAAACATTGTAACCCCAGGAAAATGCTGGAGTTACACCCAAAAAAAAGAGAGAAAATAGGAATGTGAATAGAGATGTCTTAAACTATAACAAAATAGAATTCAATGTTGTGTTTGCATATTATGTTTATTTTGGATGGTTGATGTGGTAAACATGAGGGACACCAATAATGGAAATGTAATATTTGATGACTGGATAAACATGTAGGAAATTAATTAAGATGATAATCCTAAATATACTTGTGAAGGTAAAGGATAGTAAAAAAGGCCAAGAAAAAGAGGTTTGTTTAAAGAATCATATACAACTACAATGAGGATTCCAAATGTAGATGGTTCAATGGTACCCGAGTTTGAAGAATGGCTATTGCCATACCAAGTTGGAGGATGTTGATTGTTCATACTCTATTATAATGTAGCGTGTAAATATTAGATTCTAGAGATAATCATCCCAAGAAGATATTGGATACATGTAACATGGAGATAAACCAAGAAATGGAATCCCCAATAGTCTACTTTGTGGGGATAGTTATCAAAGATTATGAGGAGGAATGTTAAGTGGTATGTCTCAACTAGTAATAGAGACCCAAATGAGAATATAATGGGCTTTCCCAAGGATTGTTATAAATTCACAGAGAACATATGATTGGATTATGTGGAAAGTATAAAAAATAAGCCACAAAATAATAGAAGAAAAATAAAAATCGAATGTCATAGGATTATGGAAGGAACATGAATGGATGAAACATAAAATTGATGAATGGATAGGGAGTTATAAGAAGGCACTCAATGAAACATTATAGTTTCAGAAAGTGGAAGGCATGAAGAGTAGTAACAAAGAGGTATAAATAAATAATAGAATGCATAAAATCGGTTTTAGAGATCTTGACCATGTTAACCCTACAAGTAATTTGGAGTCAACGTTGACTTGGTAGAGATAAAATTACAGAGGTAAAAGATAGAGTTGATAAAGAGACAATAGGTATATAGGAGTTCTATAGAACTCGTGAAAGGTTATATTCCTTAGATATAATGCTAGGTAGATATGGTGTTGAGGCATCTTGCCATATATGTTTTTGTGTAATAATGATAAGATGAAGAAGATAAATTGTTGTTCTCACTTAAAATGTGTAATATGACTTTGAGATTCTTGTGTATATTTAAGGATGCGATTTTAAGTATAAGTTTGTGTATAAATAATATCGTGTATTGAATTTGAGTATGAGGTAAATGAAAATAATTTTCTATGTATTATGAATATTGCAACCAAGAGGATGCCTTTATGTATGAGACCATGGAGAGAGGCTCTTGTATTTGCTTAGTTAATATATATATATAAAGTTGTGTAATTGTGAATGTTTATGATTGGAATATTAATATTGAGAATCATAGAGACGGATTATAATACTATACTTTATGGTTGAAGATATTTTTATATTGTAATTAGTGAGTGAAGAGAGGCATATTTTGTGAGAACCAAAGTAAATGAAAACTTATGCAAATTATTTTGACAAGGGCGACTGAAGGAAAATATCGAGTATTATGGATTTGTGTGTTAGTTTATTTTAAAAAAATGTTGTAGGTTAATGAAAATCATAGAAGTTGGTTCACAAACCACATCTAACGAAAGAAAAAATGTTGCTATTGAGGAGGACACAACATTAAAAATTGATATGTCGTAAGAGTACTAGAATTTGATTATAATCCCTATGAATATATTTGTGTTAAATAGTCACCACGATTCCCATAAGAGTTAAATTCACCTTAGAAAAAGGTTTGTGATTATAGATACTTCCACAAGGAGAACCACGTCTATATCACAGGAGAACCACATCTATATCACAAGTTGATCAATGCTACTTAAAATGTCACTTTGAAATCGGATATATGGTTTTTATGCATATCTATCCCTACAAATATGCCACCCTTACTAAATAAGTCCATAACAAGATTTGAACTATGTGTTTGTTTATGATAAAAAGTGGGTGAGATATGCAACTAACAATTCTAATAAGGTGAAACTCCATGATGTATTCACCATATCTTTTCCGCAAAGTGTGACGAGGAAAGGTGGGTGAGATATCACATGTACCAAACATTTTTAATGATGCAAGACACCATTTGATGTTTTCACCATATCATTTTGAAATAATAAATTGGGAATTGTGGTTGTTTGCTAAATAAAAAAATTATATATCTCATTGATGAATAAGACAAGTTCTTATTAGATTCAAAGGGAATATTGGAGATAGAAGGTGAATAATCTTTGTAATAATAAATTCATTTTTAAGGTATCCATGGTGTAAAAAGAGTTTTTTTTAATTCTATATGCTAAACAAATTTTTTTTGGATTAGCTAATTAAATTTATAGTTTTATGATTAAATTAGTACGAGGTTTGATGTTTCTTTCCTCTTCATTTTTAAGGTATCCATGGTGTAAAAAGAGTCCTTTTCCAATTCCATATGCTAAACATACTTTTTTTTGGATTAGTTAATTAAATTTATAGTTTTATGATTAAATTAGTACGGGGTTTGATGTTTCTTTCCTCTTCTTGTGATAATGACTAATTATGAAGTGGATCTATATTTTAATTTGATTTTTTTTCCTTGAAAAAGAACATATTATATAGTGACAAAATTACATTTTTTAGAATGCCCAAAGGCATTTCCATAAGTATAACACAAAGATATGCTAACCATGTGACCTTAAAATTATAATGTCTCTACAATACCTCTACAATACCTTAAGCATAAAAATCCTATCCATTCCCTATTATGAAATTACAACATTACAAAAAAGGTCACAATAAATCTGGTTAGTCCCTTTATCTCAAACATAAGAAAAAAAATACTTGAATTGTGCCAATAGACCATATCTTAAAAAGTAGAAATGTAGTTAAAATAAACATGTGAGAACCCACCTTTTTTAGAAAAGAAAATTGAAAACATAAAATTTAGAGTAAATATTAAGTGCATTAAACCCTGAAAGTTGAGGTGGTTCATGAAACAGAGGTTGGCATTATTCAAAAACTACACTCTCTCTGAAGAGGAACCCACTCCTTTCATAAGAGTTTGCAAGATAGTTTCTTTCACTATAAATGTGCATAAGAGAGAGTGAGGGAAAATTTGAACATAAGCTTATAAGCTTATTACTTCTTGTTGAGGTAGAGGAATTCCCTCTCAATCAATAGGGTTCTCCTTACCAAAAGGTCCCAATTATACCCTAAGTTGTTTGAGATAGGGAATTCATTCAGATTTTGACCCAATAACCTTTAGTGGTTTGGGGTTTATTTTTTTATTCTATTTTATAAATTTTTTATCTCCTAAAGATGAAATGAAAAATGTATAAATACTTTAAATGCAAATGCAAAATGCAGAAATGAAAAACTAACCTATCTAGGAGCATAAACAAAAATGATGGAAATAGAAATGTAAATCGGCAAAAGATTCAAGAACAAATGGTTGTTCAAGGGATTAACATAGAATTACATATATTCTAAGTAAAGTAAAGAATGATTTAGTATTACTTTCATTTCATTCAAGCTCTGTAACTCACAATAAGAAAGTAAACTTAGAAGTGTAAGGATAATAAATTAATTATCTCTACAATGTAAATGTCATAGAAGAAGTAAACACTCTCATAGAAATCTCCAATATGCAAAAAAAATCAGAAATAGTTCATCCATTCACACACATAAGAAATCAGCACATATCCCAAATTCTTGGCCTTGAAAGCTTCTCCTTATTAGAGTCTCACAAAAGAGATTACAAGCAAATTCTGATAACAAAACTCCACCCTTTATTTCTTCTCCTACTTCACATTTATAGAAAGGTTTTTGGAAATTGGATCGATAGTTACTCTTTAGAATATTCAATTTCCTTTTTTTCCTTTTCTTGACTATTCAAAACCCTTTTGTCCATTTCTTGACTATTCCATTTGGTATATATTTCCTAGAAAGTTACATGTAATATATTTACAATACAGTTTATGAATGGTCTGGTAGAATAGGGGTCCCTATTTGACATGTATGCATCTCATGTATCATCGTAACTAGAAATTGTCTTAAGCCTTTGGGATTTGAGGTTCTCAAGAGTAACTTGATGGTCAATTACATCATTTGAAATGGATATTAGAATCCTTTGCAAGGGAATGTTGTATGATTTGATACGAGTCATATCCTTGGTGGGATTTGACACATGTTCCATGAATATTTCCATAATAATGTATGATCTTGTTGCAATTGTGATATGTTTTTGTTTATCAATCACCATATTTTTTGTATTCATCTGCTAGATTGCTAACTTTTCATCATTTCTCTCCCTTAAGGAAGGTAGATTACAATGTTCCATGACCTTTTCTATAGTTTTAAAAGTATGTTGGAACTTGTTCAATGCTGCTACTATGTCGTTTTCAAGGATTGCACCTAATTTCATGGCATTAGAAATGGATTTGTAATGCTTCTTATCTTCTTTAACATTTATCCTGACATATTTATAGGTGCATATTCCATGTGTTGTTTCCATTTGACAATTTTATCGAGACTAGTTTGAGTTGCTTCTAAATCAATTTCTTGATCCTTTGTCTTCTTCGGTATCTTTCAAATGAATCAAAATGCCTTGTACTGGTTGCACATGTTCTTGTAATTAAATCTGGCACAACAAAATTTCAACCCACAATCTAACGAGTCAATCCGACGAAATTGACCGTGTCATCAAATTTCACCTTTAAAATTACGAATTTTGATCAAATTGTTTTTAATTGATACATGGCATTGTCGAATATCTGACAATTGTCAGTTATACGATGACTCCAGTCGTTTATCCAATGGAATCCGTCGGATATTTGATAGTATGTGTGTATCATAGAAAGTAAATTGACTATATGGTATCTTCGTTTTCCATGAAAGCCCATGATAGTACCATGGAAACATGAGAAACATAATTATAAGAAAACATGACTATGATTAAAAATAAAAAATAAAAAATTCAATTTCAAAATATATCCACTTATTGTATTTATTCAAACCTATACAATATATGGGATCCTCACTTTTCCCTCACCTATTTGAATGGTTGTTATTTCCTTGTGAAACCATCAAGAATGTCTACTAATCTCCTTTAATTAATGTGTGTAATCTCATTTCCCCATCAAATTGGGGATGTATGATGATTTTTTTCACTATGGATATATTGAAAATGGATAAAAAAATAGGAGTTAAATAACTCATGAAAAAACAGGGCCAACATTTTACAGAGCATAAAAAAACCATACCTATACCTATTGGCTTTTATGATTGTGATGATGAATAGTGATGATGACAATTATTATGGGGATGTCGACGATGGTGGTGATGATGATGATAATGATGATGACCATAATAATCAAGATGAAGATGATGATGATGATGGTGATAATGATGATAGTACAACACACCATCTATAATTTGTATAATGTTAACTTTGAATAATATCAACTAACTTCCTTTAATATTATGTTAGTTGGGTCTTAGATTAGGTGGTTAAAATGATAAGTGTTTCTTTACATCTTGTTTTGAACCACCAATGTTTTGTATTCTATTTAGACATATTCTATTGTGGAAACATTGATAATCTTAGTGCGAAATCCCTCACTAGAATTGCATGAAGGATTAAAGCTACACTCCCATTTATAGAGGTTGCAACAATTTCATTTTGAAATAACTGATGAACCTTGGTTGTAGATGACATTTTATTTTGAAATAGATGATGAAGATTGTGCATCATGTGTAGGGCCTCAAAAACAAAATAGGAATAATATATGGGATTATTTTCCCACCAGTAGTACACAAGCCCCATTTCAAGGTTTGATCCATAAGAGATGGCTGACATGGAGTACCATAATTTTGGGAAAATAATACTTGGAATTATGACCTAAATATTTTATTTTATAGTTCATGCATCATGAAAATGGACCTAAATCACCACATTATCCTATATTATTAATATGTCACAGTAATCTAGGGACTAAACACAAGTCTCATCAAACATTAATAACAATAAGGCATGAAAGTGGTGTAATTGTGCTACAAAATGATTAGCCGCTCTGTATATTCACACAAAGAATGAGTAATACAATACAAGATCATGCTGCAAGCATGAATGACAAAGCAATTCAAATTCCCAAGGAGGTCATTCGAATTGAATGAGTGAGTCTAGCTTAACTGAATGTAAGACATAGTCAACACTCAAGTTAACCACTGATCAAAACCGTAATTGAATCAACTGAGCCCTAACTGAAGTCAATGTGCAATAAATGATTGAATATAATTGAAAGTAGGTCAAATACATGTCACAGGAATCCAACCATCAAGTGGTAGCACATCAATGACTCCAATGAATCCCGATGAGGTTAACTGAAGTGTAACTGAACATCAGAAGTGGTTGGAGGCGTCCCTGTTGACTCCAGTTCATTAAATAATCAATAAATAATAAATTTAATGATGGAGGGAGCCTTCACTGCTCTGTTTAACTGATTGTAACCATCAGTTAGCAATATCAGGCATTAATGAAACTTAGATCACCCCCAGAGTGCTCCAGTTAGCCTCCCCGAATGTAGGAGAAGGCTAAGTTATCCTCCCTGAATGAAGGTAGGCGTGGGTGTGATCTAGCTGATGTCATATAGTGCTCCTCTGATGTCAATTAAATCAATAATACTTAGGATAGTGGTTTAAATAGGACAAATTGACTAAAATGAGTGTGTAAGGTGGTAAATGTCTCCAACACCCCCCCTTAAGCTATACTTAGGAGGAGTTAGAAAACATAAAATGCATAAAAATGTTAGGGCCCCGACAACTAAGGCCATAGTTCACCCTGTACAATACTGAAACTAAAACAATGCTAGAAAACAAACTAAGTGAGGAAAAGAGGGAAAACCCAGTGGGAAAAACCCCCCCTCAAGCTGAACACTGAAAGTAGTCTGATCACCCTGATGGAATCACCCCCAATAGTGAATGGAGGTAAGTGAACTTCTTTTCTGAAAATCTCTTGGTGAAGATGTTTGCAATCTTCTCATCAGTCGAGCAGTATTGCAGAATGATGGTCCTGTCATGCACTAGCTCGCTGATATAGTGCATGTGGATCTCTACATTCTTGGTCCTCTGCTTGGTAACTGGATCTGTGGATATCTTAATGGCACTTTGATTGTCACAAAAGAGGACAATGGAAAAATTACTACCAAGATCAAACTCTGAAAGAATTCGTTGCAACCAAACTGCTTGGATGCAAGCATTCACTGCTCCTCGATACTCGACCTCTGCTGAAGATAATGCTATGGCAGCCTATTTTTTGCTAGACCAGCAAATGGGTCCACCACCAAACATGAATACATATTTGGAAGTAGAATTTCGATCAATAGAATCACCTGTCCAATCGAAATCTGTGTATCCAACCAGCTCTAGCTTGGAGTTTGCAGCATAGTGAATGCCATAGGTCCTGGTTCCCTGAATATACTCGAGGATTCTCTTGGATACCTTCCAATGAATATCATGAGTCTGATGCATTTATCTTGATACAACATTCATGGCATAACATATATCATGCCAAGAATGTGTCAAGTACAACAAGCTACCAATCAGTTGTCGATAAATAGTGCAATCCATGGGAGGTGTGCTTTTTCCTTCTTTAAAGCTGATCCCTGAAAGGAAAGGGAATGGTGTAGGCCTACATTCAGCCATGTTAAACTTGAATAAAAGGTCTGATATGTATTTGAACTGAGTTACCATTATCCCATCAGAATTTTTCTCAATTTCGAGCCCCAAAAATTGTTTTAAGAGCCCCAAATCGCTCATTTCAAAAGCATTGTGGAGAGCAGTTTTGATGGCTGAAATAGAAGCAACTGTGCTACCTGTGATCAGCAAGTAATCAAAATATAAAATAATAATAATAAAATTACCATCAAACTACTGTATATACACATTTGGATCTGATCTAAACCTTTGGAATTTTTGCGAGAGAAGGAAGGCATCCATCTTGGAATACCAATCTCTTGGGGCTTGTTTTAACCCATATAGTGACTTCTTTAGATTGCAAACCAAAGATGGGTCAGAGATGTAGCCCTTAGGATGCTTCATGTATATCTCCTCATGAATATCTCCATGCAGAAAGGTTGACTTAACATCCATATGATGCACTTCCCAGTGCTTAGATGCTGAAATTTCCAAAACTAGGCAGATGGAGTCCATTTTTGCAACCGGTGCAAAGGTCTCATGGTATTCCACACCTTGGACCTGAGAGAAACCTTTTGCCACCAGACTTGACTTATATTTGTAGTTTCTTCCATCAGCAGCAACCTTGGTCTGAAACACCCGCTTGCATTGAACCAATTTTCTTCCTTGAGGAAGAGAAACTAGCTCCCAAGTAGTGTTTTTCTGAAGAGAATTCATCTCTTCTTCCATGGCAACTTGCCATCTCGGATCCTTCCGAGCATGGTAGTAGGATTTTGGGTCTGAAATAATCATCAAATAACAAGTTTTAGACAACAAATTATTAGGACAAGAGAGCGTAATACCTGCTCTTTGGAAATCAGACCGGGTTCTCCTTGGATCTTCCAGATTTCCAATGTTATCTCCTGCGGAGGAGAGTGTCTGTCGAGCCCATGTGGGAAGATGATTTTGTACTTTAGGTTTTGATTCAGCATCTAATTTTTGCTGCACACTGATATCAGAAATCAGAGGATCCAAATCAGGTCATCACCCCCAATTTCATCATCCAAATATTCAGTAGAATAGGAAGGAAATTCAACAGTTTTCTCCTTCACTAGTTTTACCTCCTGAAGAGGCTCATCGAACTTGACACTTCTCTCGATGATGATATATTTAATTTTGATATCCAGCAGCTTGAAACCTTTTGATTCATCATGATACCAAATAAAAAAATATTCTATGCTTTGTGGTTGCAAAGCCCTTCTTTTATCAAGTGGAATTTGGGCCCATGCGGTGGACCCAAACACCCGCAGGTTCGACACATCTGGCTTGTGTTCGAAGTATTCTTCGAAAGGGGTATTCCCTTTCACAAATGCGTGTAGCCCTCTGTTCTGAATATATGTTGTAGCATGCATGGCTTCAGCCCACAAATTTGCATCCAAATTCTTTGATTCCAAGATACAGGTGGTCATCTCCTTGAGAGACCGATTCTTCCTTTTCGCTATACCGTTCTGCTGGGGAGTGTAGGGAATTGAATGTTGGAATTGAATACCACTTTGGGAGCATATGTGCAGAAACTCATTACTAACATACTCCCTACCCTTATCAGATCTCAAGATCTTGATCTTAATCCCAGAGGCATTCTCGATCAAGGCCTTCAGTTTAGTGAATTTTTCACATACTTCAGACTTCTTTTTGAGGAAGAAGACCCATGTGTACCTTGAAAATTCATCAATAAAGGTCAGAAGATGCCTTGATCCATTCATGGATGTGAAAATAATTGGACTGATGATATCAGAATGTATCAAACCCAATATGCATGTAGCTCAGTTTGCCTTCCCCCAATCGTACTTATGTTCAGGGTGTTTTCCAACCACACAGCCCTTGCAAATTCCAGTGGTTTCCTTGATGACCAGGAGGCCTTCAACCATGGAAATTTTCTGTAATTTCTACAAATATTTGAAATTTAGATGGCCAAACCTTTCATTCCACAGCCTACTAACTTGATTTCCATGAGTTAGCAGTGCAGTGGGCTTTGCATCCGCCACAAAGTGGGAGAACTCATAGGATTTTGCATGATGGTTTGCAAGGCCTTTAGCAAAGAGTTTCCTGGATGCAAGTTCCATTATCTCAACATCATTCAGGGTGAAAGATACTCTCTTAGGCACTCCTATATGTGTCATCTGATAGACACTAAGGAGATTTGATGCCAGAGATGGTACATACAAAACATTTGAAAAATAGCCATTCTCAAGATCAACCATACCTTCTCCTTCTGAAATGATGGTGGAGTCATCTCCCATGTGGATGGGGATGGATTTTCCAGTCTCCAAGGATGAAAATGAGTCTCTTTCATCCATCATGTGGTATGAAGCTCTAGAATCAATCAAGAGTGCTTTGGACTTCGAAGTGCTTTCCATGAGGGCATGACCTTTTTCATTATGTGGTTCCCGATCTTGTTGATCTCTCCTCCGAAATATTTTCAGAAGATTGATGTGATTTCTCTCAAGGAGAGAGGTAGTTTCATCAAGATTCTTCTTCATGTAGGCATGTTTAGGGTGGAAGCCCTTCCTGCAGTATGAACACTTGACTTTTTCCTTTCCATGTTGCCCTTTCCATTTGTTCTTCTTTGAGTCGAAAGACTCATCATGCTACTGGTTTTCAACTTTAGGCTTAGGAGATTTGAATTTAGTTTTTCGATTCTTCTGTTGCTTTCCTCTACCCTTTAGATATTTGGGGCCCGAGACATGGAGGGATTGATCATGGGAGGATCTGATGATCCCCATCTGGACAAGCTTATCATGTTCACTTGTTAGGGACTCAATGAAGGCATTGAGTGTAGGTATATTCCATCCAGGGGTTGTGAGCTTCCCTGCATGGAATGTAGAGACAAAAAATGAATAATAAGCTCCAAGTTTGGAGAGTATGGCGAGGATGAGCTAATCATCCTCTTTCTCCACTTTGCATTGCTTCAACAGTAAGACAATGTGCTTGAACTTTGTGAAAAAATCATTCAAGGTCTCGAAATTGGAAGGATGGAGAGACATCAATTCATTTTTGAGCTGGTAAACTCTCAAATCATCCTGCCTTCCATACAGGGCTTCCAATTTGTCCCAAATTTCCTTTGGAGTCTTCAATCTTGAAAGATGGAAAAGAAGATCTCAGAAAATAGAGAGGCACAAGAATCTGAATGCTTCATCCTTCTTGTTCAAGAATCTAGATTTGTCTATTGCGGAACCAAGCTCTTCTTCAGTGTCCATGGTGACCCTATAGAGTCCTATGGAGCGTAGCTGGATCTCCATGTCTCCTTTCCATGAGTGGAAATTGAATGGAGTCAAAATATCTACGGAAGAAGCCATCTGAATCTGCTGGAGCAAATGCTTTCACCTGTCAAAAACCTGAAAATCACAACAAAAAGGGCAATGCAATGTCGAACAGCCTGCACATTTTAGGATTTCATCACACCCAGCATAGTCAATCAAGCAAGCTTGATCAACAAGTTCTTTACTTGGGGTAGTAAGTGCTAAGCCTTGGCTTCTGGTGCAGTGCTGGATTTTTGAGCTATTGCTCAATTTTCATGCAAGATCTATCAAAAACCTTGTTTTTGAGAGATCTGAGCTTCATCCTGCCATGAGCTCTGATACCATATTAATATGTCACAGTAATCTAGGGACTAAACACAAGTCTCATTAAATATTAGTAACAATAAGGCATGAAAATGGTGTAATTGTGCTACAAAATGAGTAGCCGCTCTATATATTCACACAAAGAATGAGTAATACAATACAAGATCATGATGCAAGCATGAATGAAAAAGCAATTCAAATTCCCAAGGAGGTCATTCGAATTGAATGAGTGAGTCTAGATTAACTGAATGTAAGCCATAGTCAACACTCAAGTTAACCACTGATCAAAACCCTAATTGAATCAACTGAGACCTAATTGAAGTTGGTGTGCAATAAATGATTGAGTCTAACTTAAAGTAGGTCAGACACATGTCACAGCAAGCCAACCATCAAGTGGTAGCGCATCAATGACTCCAATGAACCTCGATGAGGTTAATTGAAGTGTAACTGAACATCAGAAGTGGTTGGAGGCGCCCCTGTTGACTCCAGTTCATTAAATAATCAATAAATAATCAATTTAATGATGGAGGGCACCTTCACTGCTCTGTTTAACTGATTGTAACCATCAGTTAAAAATATGGGGCATTAGTGACACTCAAATCACCCCTGGAGTGCTCCAGTTAGACTCCCTGAATGTAGGATAAGGCTAAGTTAGCCTCCTTGACTGAAGGTAGGCATGGGTGTGATCTAGCTGATGTCATATAGTGCTCCTATGATGTCAATTAAGTCAATACTAATTAGGATAGTGGTTTAAATAGGCCAAATTGACCAAAATGAGTGTGTAAGGTGGTAAATGTCTCCAACATATATAGTGTATTACTTAGAAAGGACTATGGAAACCATTTTAAGGTTTTGTACATGGTGAATATATCTGAAGGCCACAACCGTGGTCCAAGGAGAAAAAATAGGAACTTAGGATTGCATCATTTATTTAGGGTTCTTTGGCCATGCTTTAGGCACATGCACATATTTCCTATAGAGGGAAGCCTTCATCTTCAAGTCATATATGGAGACCTTTTCTAGGTTTATCATATTAGAGATGGGTATGAGTTCCTTGGCCATGGTTTATGGTAAAAACCTAGGGTATTAAGCCATACTAATTATATATATAAATCATGGGCTTTGCATGGGGTCTTATACCACTACATAGACCCTACAAAGGAAACCTTTTGGATACAAGTGGAACATGGACAACATTTCTTTTTTTAATGTGTAGGATAGGTCTCTTGGTCATAGGCATGCTTTATGGGGAAAATATAAGGGATTTAGATGTAACTATTTCTTTAAGAAATAATGGAATGACCACCATATGAAACTTATATAGGTATAATATACTATAATGAAGGATATGATCCTTATTTCAAATTATTGGACCAATATATTTCTCAAAGAAAAAAAATAGGGACTTATTGAACCCTTTTCTAGGGCTCATAAGCCATGGATGGGGTCCCAATTTGATATACAAGGACTTTAGATAGAATTGGTGGCACAAAAAAAGGATATTTTCCTAATTTCATTATTTTGAGGGAATGATCCCATCCATTCATTCATACTAAGAGATAAATATACTAGTGCTTCAAGGATTAGAGCTTGAAATTTTACTAGGGCACTCACATTCTCTGGTATACGGAGAGTACACTGCCACAAGGAGTAGAAGTTGAGGTTTTTCCAAAGCACCCACATTCTTTGGTATACGAAGAGCATAGTGCCACGAGGAGTAGACATGGAGTTATTTCCAGAGCACACACATTCTTTGGTATACCAAGAGCACAGTTCCATGAGGAGTAGACCCTGAGGTGTTTCCAAAGCACCCACATTTATCTTGGGAATTTCTATCTCTATAGGGGTTTTCCATGATATGAAAGAGTTGTTCATAGAGGACGGTGTGAGGAGAAAGACCCAAAGAGATTTCAAGAGAATATTGTGAGTAGAGAAGACTAACGGAGTAAAAAATGGGAAACGATGTCTTTGGTAAGCCCCACCATATTCCTCTATTTTGCAAGAAACTTTACCTTAAAACATTGATATGTTCCTTGGATTTACCTTGGCATTCCTGCTAAATGTAATCAATGGTTTGGAATTTGAATTAAGCTCTTGAATTGATGATAATATCATCTTTGTTAAATCTTTTTCTCTCAGTACCCTGCCTCATTTTTGTATATTTTTTAGAGTATGTACTAGTGATATTTTTATCCTTTTAGGGTAGTGTGGTTTTCCTAGCTTAAACCTTGAATTTCAAAAGATGTAGCTTGAATTGATTCAAGGGAAAAGTTTGTGTGAAATCCCATGATATTTATGGGTTCCCCACCATGACCTACACTATTTTGATTTGTGTGAATAATGTAATCCTCCTTGTTTAAGCGGAGATGGGAAAGTATTTCCTCATTACTTTAACAAGGGATTATTTGACAGTGTAAATATGTTTTAATTTGAACTATTCTATGTATCTTTATCATCTAATGCTTGGAGGTCTTAACTCCTTCCGGGTGCAGGGTTACCCAAAGCCCTAAAATCTTCTTTCATATTATGGTTAGATCCATTCGGTCAGATACCTTAACTACTGAATTTCGATTGAGAAGTTCTAGGTTTCCTTGTTTTTCACATAAATGGTTATTATATTTTACTATAATATACTACAGTTGTGATCTGTGGCTGAAAGTTTCAACTCTCTTGAACTGTAACCCAGAATTCCTTTGACTATTGGTCTTGAACTTCTTCAAGTTTGTGCATATACCACTATTGTGAACTCTGGAAAAGACACATTATGTTTTTGGTTTCATACCTCTATCATGCAAACTATTTGTGTGGAAAAAGACTTAGGTCATTCTCAAGAACTATGGTAGCACTATAAATATCCACTTTATCCTCTTGTCCAGGTTTTCTACTAGAATTTTTATTTTTATCCATAGGTAGAATGAAAAACACATTTTTAGGTGTTTTTATCACAACAAGAAAAGATACCTATCATTATATTTCATCTTAGATTCACATAAACATAGGGATTATAAAATGATTCAACTCATCATTTTTCTATTGTCCAAAGCAGTTCAAATGAGTTTAGGTTCTCTTTTTACCTACGAGTGGTCTAATACTATTTGTTGGCTTCAAATTAGGGCATGTTACTGAGATTCTTGCATGCCAGTCATGACAGAGGCATCTGAAACAGTATGAGTAAACAATGAACTTATTTTAAACATTTATGTTTTTTCTTCATTCTTCTTTGTCTCAGACTCTCACACAATGGGTGGTACTATATGCTTCTGGAAATTGGAATGTACTCAAAATTTCCCATAATTATGAGGTCCAAAGCATTAATTTTGATAATGAACCTATCAAAACTCTATCCTAGTAGAAATCATGGAAAATATACATGTGATACTTTGGAAAGTCTAATAACATATGCTTCTATCCCTTTACAATTGTAGATACCAAACATAGTTTGGTACAAGAAATAAGATAACACTCAAATGCTTCCATTGTGTGCGGAAGCTCCAAGGTGTTATAGCCTAACGTTGTACATATCATAATGTATGCTTGTATGAGTAGACACCAATATAAAACATATCATATTTCTCATAAGTATGATTGAATTAGCATAAAACAATAGAAAACATCGGTTAAAAGGTATAATAGCAGGTTTTATGTCATCCATTGTTTTAAAATACAAAGATTGACCTGATAATGAGCTAGCTTGCGTTGTAAGTCTTGATTAATTAATTCACAAATTAGATCCTATGATGTTTACTATAATCTCAATTTAGTCCAAAGAAACTATATTCTCAACCATTATCTTAATGTAAATAACTTTTTATCAAGCCAAAGACATTCATTTCAATACTGACAAGGATCGTGAGCATTTAACAATTTGTGAGAGCTAGTACACAATGAGCAACAAAGATCCTTCTAATTAATCATTTGGACATATATTTATTAAACATAGATCAAACATTTTACTCATGTATTACTTCCAAAATCATAAACCAACTTTAGATTAGCTTCCGACTCGTGATCTATATGACTAGGCGCCAAAGATAAACTTCCAATAACATTCAGAACTTACCGAAGGATTATTTGTTGTATCTAGAGCATTGCAGAATATTTAGGTAGAGGATATGTTTTTCAAGGTGACATACTTCAGGAATCAAAATGCTTAGGCTACCACTAAAATAGTCAACCAATATTCCTTACAAGAACTGCCAAGAGTGGAGTAATGAAGACCTATCTAAAAGGTAACAAAGAGACAATTTGTATCAATTCTATCTTAGATGCCTTACCAATGAAAGATAGTGATAGTTGTAGTAATTCATCATACTCGTATTTAATTTATCAAAATATTTACCAAACAAATGTTTCTTAGGTGTGCCAAGAATGAATTAAATGAATACTTGAAACAATAGAAACCAAATGTTGGCAAGGAACACTATGGTCAAAATTCAGATCTATCTCAAGAAGTATAAGGTCACAATATATTGATATATCTCATATTAGTTTGGCATCCATTCTTATCATACTTAAAAACATTTTATGTGCTAAAAAACTAGTACCATTCAAATAGTCTTTAAATACAAAGTTCAACATCACTTTGCAAGTGGATTTGAGAGCAAATATAATGCCAATTTGCCAAATACTTGCATTACATAACAATGATGTACTCCTTTAAGACGTATGAGCTTTAATAAGGATTAACAATATTTTGTTAAAAGAGACTTAGTGGTTGTCATATAATGTAATGAATACATGGTTAGCAATGAGCCAACACTTGACAACTTCAATATAACTTACAATGACAACCTAATATATCAGATCTGAAATGTGTTTAGAGTCTTGTCAAAGTGAACCTTTTATTGTTATCAACCCATCAAATGATGCAAATTGTGATAAATATGTTTGTCATATGTATATCAGTGATCAAGCTTTATTAGGGATGAATAAGCAAATGACCTACTAAAAGTGTTGAATAATGAGCAAACTTAGTTTTGTTTTATATTTGAAATATTAATACTCAGGAAAAGCATGGACATAAATACATCATCATGCTATCATTTGTGAATTTGAACAAGGCTTAATATGAATATAGGAATTTGGGCATAGAATGTTTATTAAATGAAGAACACGGTAGTCAATTTTATTTTCAAAGGGCCAAATTAAAATTATTCATGGGATTGCTAACAAGCCTTGTCAAATTGTTGAATTATCTATCAAGCTACGGTACTCAATTTATTCATGGATATGTAGGGATCCTTGTCTAGTATGGATATGACCCTCATTCATTCTTTTACAATATAAGCAATGGGTCTGTGGTAGATATTAGATACCACTATTATGCAATTATGTCTTGTATCAATCAAAACACTAAAAAATAGAGAAAAAAGAAAAGGAATAACATAATATGAAAGCTAAGTTGTATTGAAACTAATATGGAAACAAATACGAAAAATTCTCAAAGAAGTAAGATACAATATTGCATGACAACAAAAAATATTAGATATGCATATATACAAAAAAATGCATTGTCTTCTAATGCTAAAGAAAAGATGTAACTTATGCTACCGACATTGTCTTCTTCGTAGCATTCATAGTAGTAAACAAAAGGAGAATCTAAGTTCCTACTAGATATATTCCAAAATATACAGACATATTGTCCCCAATAGTAGACAAAATAATAGAAAGACCTGTTTATTTCCCTAGAGACATCCCAGAACCCTTGTCATTAGCAAAGTTTCGCTTGGATTCCGCTTCATTCTTCTCTTGGGCTTCGAAGGCCATAGTTCCTACCTGAATCTTAATGTGAGTTAGCCTATTCGTGAACTTCTGGATGGCATGGAATTTCTCATGATGTCGAGATTCCTCAGCAGCTTCTTGCTCCCTCTGAATCGATCTCACTTCATGGAGGTCCTCTGCAACTTGCTCAAAAATTTCCCTCACTTCTCCTTTGAGTCGACGAAGCTGAAAGTTATGAATATCCACATCACCTTTAAATCTCCTTAGTATGTGTCCCAGTGCTACCAAGCCATCTTGCAGGAAGCAAGGCTCACTCTCATCGGTGGAGTCCATGTTGTCAGCTTGTTTTTAGAGGGGCCAATTAGCTTGGAGGCTCTCACAGCTCTTAATTGCTTTCCTGAGGTGCATGAAGTCAGAGATAAGTTGGCAAGGTCCCTTTCCCATTTCCTAGTGCTTGTATATACTACAGGAATGATATGTCTCATCGACCCAATCACTCTTCTTCATAATGAAAACAATCATGTTGGAATGCTCTAAATATCCAGTCTCCCCCTCATCTCTCACCCATGTCCAGATTAACATCATCCCACATGATGTAAACTGGCTTGACATACTTTCCACATCTCTCGCACATGGCGCATAAGACTCCATGGTTGCTTCGATTCGTACCTCCTATACAAAAACAAAATTCACAACAGGTTCTTGGGTTGGAAAGTCTCTAACGTACTCTACTTCCATATCCCTTGAATTTTCCATTCTCCCAAATCCTCATTCACTCGCGACGAGGTTCACGATTTCATGTGTCTTCCTTGTGGTCTTCCGTGGTGCTACCTCTTCAATTTTAGTCACCCCGTGTCAGGAATACCTCCACACGGTTGTTTTGGATCTCCCTCTAGGGGATCGCATCCCACATAGTTTCATACTCATTTAGAAGAAGGACATTTGGCTCCATCCCAACCACTTTGTTGGAAGCTTGATCCACTTTGGAATTGTTCGTTCGCAACATACGATGGTAGTTTAGATTTCGTAATTTTGAAGCAGTTTCCTTAATTCTGAGAATAGTTTTCCTTAACCTAATGTTAGTCATCTTTTTTTCCCTGACCATTATGATGATCATACTTTGTGAGTCACCTACCACTCTGGCTTGCAATATTCCTCTTCTCTAGAGCTGTTTGAGTCCTTGCAGGAGCATTAAAGCTTCAACTTGGTTGTTTGTTGTCTTACCAAGTCCCCAAGCGTATTGCAGTTCTTTTTTCCCATTGAGATTTAATATAATCCCTCCCCCTCTTGCCGCCCCTAATAACATGTTTTACTATAAGTACCAAAATACTTTCTTTTAAGTATTTTTTGTTCTGCTTAATGTTTTTTGTCATTTTCTACCTGAAATGTGGTGTTCTCTAGTTGGGAACATGTTATAAATATTGGAAGGTGACATAATGTGCTTGAAATGGCCATGCAATGGTTCAAGGATGTTTCCATGATGTATCCCTCTATTTGCATTATTTGAAATTCTAAATGAGTTTTTAGGTACCTATGCTAGGAATTTCCTCTACCATTTAGCATAAAAGGTAAAGAAACTCCATCTATGTGATGAAAAATAAATGATAAAAGATAGAAATTTATCTTTATGTAATGCATGAATATAGCTTTTTTCTGAAGGAAAATGTCCTGATTTACCTAAAGCCTATGACAAAAGGGAAGTTACAACTGGACAAGAGGCTATGTAGTTGAATTATGGAGAAAACTATTCTTTGAATCTTGCTTGGGGCACACCACCATCTATAATCTTTGGAAACAAAGTTTATAGTTCCTAATTGGACATGACTTTGAGCCCTCATTAGGCATATTGGAATCTCCAACAAGTAAGAATAGCATACCTCATTAGGAATATTGGACATGAGTTTTATCCCTCATTAGGAATATTCATAACACCGAGTATTAGTCTCCAACAAGTAAGAATATCCTCAAATATTGACTTATTTCTGAAAAACTATATACCCAAATATAATATAAGAAGAATAGCATAATAATTCTTATATGCATCAGTTTGTGACTAGGTATAAAATCCTCCTTCAAGAGAAAACTCTCGCAGCAAGAGTTGAATTCCAACAATCTAATATGCCAAATCCCACACCCTAAAGGCGTAAGAGAAAAAAAATGAATAAATGATCATCCCTCTCAGCATTATTCCCACATAATGGGCACCTTCTAGGTCCCTCCCACATACACTTTTACAAATGATCCCATACATGAACCTTTTTGTTCAATATTCTCATATAATGGGCACCTAGTAGGTCCCTCCCACATACACTTTCGCAATTGATCCCATGTGTGCAACTTTTTGTTCAGTGCCAGCCAAAAAAGTAACTTTGTTTTAAGAAAACATTTGAATTTCCAAATACTTTTAAACCACCAAATATGATCATTGAAATTATCCTCTTCCTAGATGACCATGTATCCTAGGTTGGGAGTCTATATTCCACCATTGGAATTCATAGACCATACCAAAAAGCCACCATGTGAAGACAGTTTAACATTATTAAAATGTAAAACATTAATGTATGCATTCTAAAGAGTCATCTTCATTGACAAAACCAAAAGACTCAGCAAGTAAACATTCCTACATGATGAAAGTTTCAATGATATGTTAAGATTTTATAATTATAATCAAAATTATTTGAAAAACTAAATGAAAAAAAAAAACTACATTATTTAAGTGTTTAAAGCATAATGCAGTTAAAAGCAAATACAAGTGTATATTGCATTTACATGAATACCTTTGGAACTTTGGCAATTTTTGAAGATACCCATTTTCATTCATGAATACAGGGTACTCTACAATAGTTAAAGAACCTATTAAATTATTTGTTACAATGATCAATGTATATGTTATGATCTTAACCGTAATGCAACATCTATGCCCATATCTTTTATTGTTCATATGCAACAGTACTCTACGAATAGTAAATCTACTAATGTAATTTGGAACCAAAATTCACAGATTCAGGGAAGCAATTATTGGTATTAGTTATGACCAATTATGAAATATACCATTATATATATATAAATAAGGGGTAGGTCGCTTCATCAATTCGATCAGAGATATGTAGGCAATAATGTTTTAATGAGTATATATATGACCAACTTTTGTCTTCTTGTTAATAGATAAGTTTGTCTTAAGTTAATTCATGTGTTTGAATTATTTATTTAGTGTTGTATTCGAGCTACAACGCACCATTCCAAAGGAGTAAGGGCCCATTTAGTCGATTCAATTGTTGTCATTGTTAATTAGGTTTTCTTTTGTTGTTGATTAGGTCTTTTCATTGTTAATTAAGTTTTATTTTCAACTTCTATTTATGAGTTGTGTTAATATTAGTAGTTAACATCGACCTACAATAATTGCACTCTAAAATTAACCTAAGACTAAGCATCTTCTAGATGAATATGCCAACATTTCTTTTACAAGAATCATTAACAGTTTCATGTGTAGCAAAATCTACATAGAACCAGTAATTTTTTTTAAATTCCCCATATTGGTCAGATATCCGATGAAACTTCCTACGATATTCGACGATCATGCCATACCACTGATAGAAAATGTCATCGGTCTTTCTCTTTTATGCATATAGATGTCAGATATCCGATGGCATTGTGGTCATTCATGGTATATTACCGACAAAAAATGTCGTCGGCCTTTCTCTTTTTTTGTCGATATATGTGTCGGATATCTGACAGAAATGTCGTCGGATATCCAACTTTCTGTAAAGTAATGTGGGTCAGATATCTGACGGGTATATGGTCGGATATCTGACCTGTAGGTGTTAGATATTCGACGTATATATTAATATATTTTGGGTCGGATATCCGATGATACCATATTGTTGTCGGATATCCACCAACAGTCAACCGACGTTTAAAAAAGGAGAGGCTTGTCGGATTGTCGATAGCTTGATGTTGAATATCAAACATATATGTTGACATATTTTGGGTTCATATTTGTCATATGAGCATTATATAAATCACTTTGTAAAGTTAGTGCATGGGTTTCAAATTATGTTATGTTCCTTTTCTCCATGTGTAATTCTTCATTTTCATCTTGTAGAATCTCATTCCTATTGTGAAGTGTCATCATTTCAACTTTCAAGGAATTTATTTCCTTTTGTAGTTATTCATAGATTTAACCATGTTATCGATATTAAATTTTATGGATAGAGAACTGACTACATTTTTTGAGTCCATATCTTTTGGGTCTCTATTCATGTGATTAAAGACTAGTACTTTGGTTGTTATCTCCATAGAGGGATGTTCAAAGTGTTCAGATAGTTTAAGCCTTTTGTGGATTCTTTTTACTATCCACTTATTCTTACTATTAAATACTTAATATCCCAATGACACCACTTTGTCTTCTTTGGATGGTGTGAATCATTCAAAACCAAGTTCTAAGAGTGGAAATTTTCCACAGTAATAGAAGAAGATGGAGCAGGCACAAGAGTGAGAATATTGGCTTCACTTTGTGTAGGCATGAGAACTCCAAGTTCGTCATAACGACTTTTGTTGTCCAATTGTTTTACCACGTCCTTCTTTAACTGCTCCTCCCTTGCAACTCTGTCTACTTCTTCTTTTCTTGTTCTTTTCTTGCAACTTCTTCCTATTTGTTCTTTTGTATTTATTCTCTAGTGCTCCATTCCATCTCAAGATTCTTAGAAGCTTCCTATTGATCTCTTAATAAAGACTCTTATTTTGTTTGATCTTATTTCTCCTTTTACTTGGTGCTTTATTTTGTTTCACTTTGCCAAATTTGTGTGACAATTATTCAAGGGAATGAATTCTTCTATAAACTCCTTCTTCCTAAAAGAACCCATGAGTATAAGGATAACCAAACTTGTATGAGTCACTATGTCTTTAAATACCCTAATTAAATCATTCCTTCAGAAAATCTTAGTACTGAAGCAAAAAGCACCAAGATCTAGCCTTTTTTTACAAGCATCTTAGGTAGAATCTATACTTTAATTCCCAATAATTAGAGACAATGGAGGCCATAGGATTTTTTTATTACTGTCAGTGTCAATCCGATACCATTGATATAAGTCTTGTAGGTGATTTCCATCAACACTACTTTATTTGTGACATAAATGGGAAGAATATGTGGAGGCTAAGATCAACCATAAATTCTCATATATGAGTAATCTCTGGTAAGGTACTTATTTCCCATATCTATAAGAACTTTGAATGATGAATTAAACATACAAATAACTAGGTGTTGGTGAATAAGCATGCAAAAAGGAATTATGAATTCTTCACAAATTATCTCATAACTACTTGTATATTTATTCTCCCATGACAACTTGCAATAAACATGAATGGTTGGTTCAGATGGATTCCATTTCCATTTCAAGCTCGAGAATTAGTTTGAGGCACAAATTACATTCAATATATAGGATGCCATATAGAATTTAGAGGATTTGCCTAGTGGTATATCTTGTGCAATCACAACAAATTGGATTAGGTTCACTAATATAATATATCCCTAATTGAAAGTATAACCATGCGTGATAACACTATGGGACACACATACCCAAGATTCATAAAACAAAGAGACATCTTCTTCACCATATAACATTTCCAATAGAATTGATATTGTATGATAAGGAAGTCTCAGACACTTGGTAGGTTATGGACCACCCTCTTCCCTAGATTTGAATCTCTTTCCTCCCATCCACTATCTCTTGATGCAAGCATAAATGTCTAGTTGCACTTGTGAAAGCCACTCTTCTATCAAATGCATTTTAATAGTTAGGAACTTGTAGTAAACCTCCCAGCTAGTAGGTTGAAAATATGCCATCACCTCAGGTGCATCCATGTTTCTGATTAAGTGGTCTTCAATGTTTACCCTTGGCAGGATCCAATAGATTATTTCTACACATGGGAGGATGGAAGGTCTAGCTACTACTCTATGGAGTTCAAATTTTCTGATATTATTATATACTCCCCAATCATCTTTGTCCTTAACAGGGATACTTGGATAGTTCTCATTCTCTAAGATCTCATAAATTTCACCCAATTTATATATAGGTTCGGCCTTAGTGTCATTGTTTGTGTCTTCATAATGTGCATTGTCACTCTTCTCTTCTTTAGATGAAGAAAACTCATGTACTACTTTTCCCTTGAACATGGTTTTCCTATAATTCATTATGTTATCTTGCAACTTAGATCTGTCATCATAGGAAGTTATTGTGATGTTAGGAAGCAAAGCAAAATCATTTTATCTATTCCAAGAAGTAATAAAATTCCAAACATTTCAACTAAATAGATTCCATACTTCTAGTTTTGTCCAAGAGGAACCTATGCCATTTGATTTAGTTATCTACGATGGAAACATAAGCTTAGATTGAAGTGTTCTTATTTGATCTTACATAACCTAGTCAAGGGATTTGGCGAGAAATGAGTACTTTAATACAATTAGCCAAAGTCATGGGCGTTAAATGTATTAGGGATGAGCTCAAGACGTGTTATTGTGATAAAGACATCGAATATGCTTAAGGTAATATGTAGGATTGACTTGAAAAGGTGTGATTTTGTTGGGAAAGGAGCTTCCTAAGCTTACCCAAGTTCCATTCCAAGGGAGTGTGATTTTGTTTTGACTTGGAAAACCTAGGCTTTGTTTTTTAGACGATGAGTTATAAGTAGGGTTCCCCAATGATTACAAAGATGAAAAATGTGTCAAATTCTCATTGGAATTAAAATAGTTCATCGTTTTAATTTTATTCCAATGGTAAATATAAAATTTACCACCAACTGAATAAATTTTAATTTCATTCTAATGACATATAAATTTTATCTACGAATGGAGTGGGAGCCTATGTAAATTTTTTTTAAAGATCTTGAAGGTAGAATTGAACTCGAACAAGAAATGCATTTTTTAAATCAAAACATCGGCCAACAAATCATTTTTTTAGTGAAGCGTGAAGCGAAATGCTGGGCCAAAAATCGCTTATCGTGTGAGAAATGTATTGCAGAATATAACTTTTTAAGGTCGAAGCATCGGACATAAAATCACTTTTGGTGGCCAAAGCGTCGGGCTAAGGCCAACTGTAGCCAAAACATTTTAAGACCGATGCATTCTTGCTTTAGCTTGCGGCGATATTGCACGATAGTTGTCTTATTGTGCGACTTATTGCAATCATAAAGTATTTTGATAGGCAATGTGTTGCATGAAAATCATCTTTTGTATGTGCCATATCCTGAAATAAAAATGATTTCAAGGAGGGAAGAAATAACATTTTCTAAGTCTAGTTGATTCTTTTCAATATTTTTAAGGCTTTGCAAAGATATTAAATAATTTAATGCCATTCGAACAAAAATTAATAGAAATCACATTATAGTTGATTCTTTTCAATATTTTTAAAGCTTCTTTTCAATATTTTTAAAGCTTTGCAAAGATATTAAATAATTTAATGCCATTCAAACAAAAATTAATAGAAATCACACTAAGATAAAAGTAAATTGCAAGATACTTCTTTTCAAATCATTAGATTTCAAATCAGTAGAGCTCAAAGTAAATTACAAGATATGAAAAACCATTAGAGGTCAAAGTAAATTTCAAGATGTAACTTTTCAAATCGTTAGAGCTTAAATAAGGGGAATTTACAATCTTTAGTGTAAATTTAGATAAGTCTTGCTTCAATGATATTAAGATAGGGGTCTCTTTTTTACTACAAATTGTCTTACATAAATATTTGAGAATTAAGATGGAAAAAAAGGGAAGGGTGTTGCTTGATCAACATTTGATGACATATTGAGCAAAGCCATGAATCTCTGCAATTAGGAAACCATAGAGACATAGAACCAATCTTGTAGATAGATCATTATCATTACCATGAAATTTTTAGTTTTACCCACAAGTCCCACTAGAAGAAACTTCATTCGAACTATATGAGTATTCATTCTTTAGCTTAGTTGACTCTTTAATGACAAATTTAGGATTTAATGGATGGAGGTAAATTCTAGATTTAATCCTCACCTAGGATATGCAACTCATCTTCTCAAAGTATTCTAAGTGGGATGACTAGAGTTTATGGTGTCATTTAATCAACCTTTCTTGGTGTTTCTCCATTGCTTATGAATGTTCGTATCCCCGATGGAGACACCCCAACATGACAATCCTTGCTCCATTAGTAGTGAGTGTCCATAGCCCTAGCAGAGGTACTTGCATTTGCCAAATTTTGAACATCTTTCTCATTCCTTTATCTTTTATATATTGCTTTAAATCAAGAGGTGGATAGGGGAGCCAATGGTCTTTGAAAGACTAGGGATGATTCCTATTAGAGAAAGATTATAATGACTTAAAATTAAAGCTATTATAGGGCATCCTTTTTAGAAACTTATCTTACTCCAATTAATGTCTTTCTATCCTAGTTGGACTTCAATTTCTTAATGTGTGAAAAGATGGATCCCGAAAGGACATTAGCTAGTTACCTAGAACTAAGACATGAGATACTCACCAGTTGGTTGCTAGACTAGGTTGTTTTCCATCATAGTGAAAAACTTGTGGGTCTCATGAGGAAGCTCATGATATTTTAGAGTCTACAGACTAGTTCCTTTGGAAATTCAGAGATAAGCAATCCATCGTTTCACCTAGTAATGTTGGACTCCATATTTAATAGACATGGTGTTGCAAGAAACATCATGGGAAAGGATAAGATTGATCAATCTAGTGGGAAAGAGTAGATGAAAATTCAAAGATATAGGAAAAGGACAAAACTAGAAATATTCTAAATCAAATGAAATATAGGCATATAAAAACATGAACGACATAGATTAGAATGCAAAATTATTTATATATAGCTAGTTGTCTAAACCAAATAGGTAAAGTATTGTTTCAACATTTGGGCATTAACAGGGAGACACTCTTCCTACCCCTCTAGGTTTTGGAATTTATATGTGCCTAGACCAAGTTTCACAAAGATCAAGTAGGGAATAAGCCAAATTTGATGAAACTTTGTGTTATCACTCCAGGAAACTCGTCTAGGTTGTAACTCGAGGATGCATGGCAACTTAAATGTTTTTTAATGGTTTTTCTAAATGGATCAAATCAGATGACCTACAAGGCCTCACTCTCCCAAGATATGCATAAAACTCAATCAAAAGATAAGGCTTCTAACCACCAATGTTCAGAGGGTTGATAATAAGGTGAATAAATGGAGAACTTACTATGCTGGCAGATTCATACATAAAAGAATCACATATGAATGGCTAATCATAACAAGGCATAATACTTGTAATTCAACTCATCAACACATAGATAGGATGACAACTATCTGGCATTAGATAAAAACAATAAACCTAAATCAGGCATTCAAGCACAAGTATAGAACATAAAAGATATGAAAGCTGAACATATAATGGAAAAAGAGCTTATCTTAAATGATGAATAACATGAGAAGCTTGATAACAATAAGGGTCTAAAAGTCTCCGAAGTCGAACCATTGCTTCAAATAAGTCTTAGGATTTATAGCCTTTACAAAAATCTTCAGATCCTGAAAAGTTGGATCTGATTTACTAAAAATAGATAACATAACTCTTTTGCAAAATTTTAGGTCAAAAACCGTAATTTAAGTGCTAGTCTATCTAATTCTAACACTTTGTTCACTTATTGAACTCTTTGATAACTGTAGTGATTACTGAAGTAGATCTATACTCTATTATTTGAATGGAGCCATGGTTTGTAAAAACAAGTAGGGTTTGTGACCCATTTCTCCTTGATCTCACCTTCAAAGCTAGAACAGACCTCCTCCACTGGTGCTTTTCATCAATTTTGAGCTTAATAATTCACCCCTGAGGTGTTTGTACCCATCAAAACTGGTTTTGTGTGTAAACATATCATCCTGCACCCTTTTGTGCTTTCGGTGGTTAGGGAAGCAGAATCTTGGGTCTGTTAGCTGCTGAAAGCTCTGCTTTCGGTGGCTAATGAACAACTGTTGCATTTGCCTAAGCCACCGAAAGCTCTATTTTCTGCAAAATTTTATTAGCCTTTAAATCAACCTTTTACCTGGAGGAATTTACTAAGCTCATCATCATTCTCAAAAACCTTCCAAAATTTTACATTATCAGGTAGGGATGGCCTGTACTTGACTTGGATATCATAGCTTAGCTTGGGAGGTAAAGGGGGAACAAACAAACTTGCAGAGACAGCAAGGGAATCAGCCAGATGATTCATATCCCTAGGTATATATGAGAGTTCAAAAAAAATGAAGGAGTCCCCGAGTTTCCATACCTCATCTCTGTATGCCTTCAATCTGACATTATTTTCTTGAAAAGTATTGTTCACCTGCTGTATGATGAGATTTGCATCTCTGAAGATATTTATGCACATGATTCCCATTTCTTTAGCAGCCTTCTCCCCCAGCAGCAACACCTCATATTCTAATATGTTGTTAGTAGTCTTTGTTATCACTCCAGGAAACTACCTATGGTTATAAGCTAGGTATTCCTGGTAACTTAAGAATTCAATGTTTTTCAGTAGGTGGATCGAGGGGATACTAAGATAGCACGATGGAGAGATTGCTTATCAAATAGTTAAATGAGCCAGTCCTCTTAGAAACTGTAAATCAGATGCCAAATAACAGTAAGGTATGAAGAATATTACTGAGACAACCAAGTACATTAACATGCAGGGTTTATACAACCAATTACACACATAACGCAGGGTCACACTAAGCAATAAGAAGTTCCTCCATTTAAATTATGAGCATAAGCTAAGCTAATTCAAACAGAGTGCAGAATAATGGTGGATGAAAAAGTCTGATCACAATAACAAGAGGAAACTGTGATTCTTTATTAGAATAAGCAACCAAAACAAAGGCAAAGTTTCTCCAAGCTCGAACCCCTTTCCAGTGTGAGTTCTTAGGCTTTTAAAGCCTTTACGAAAAAGTTTTCAGATCCTAAAAGTATGGATCTGTTGAATTAACTAAAACATTTAACTGACAGTAAATGCAAAAAGATAGGACTGATTCCTTGAATCAAGGAAATGCTGATGTGTCGATCTGCTTCCAAAGCTCGGTGGTTGATGAAGTGAAGTAGCCTCCCAAGGCTCGGTGGACTTAGTTGGGCGCACCACAGATTTGAATTTAATGATGTGGCAGTCGACTTTAGTGCTGTTCTTCAAGATGAGGTCGAAACTTGGCCAAAATGATAAAATGACTTAAATCTCGCTCAAAACCCTTCAAACTTGATAACATAATTTATGATCCATTCATTCTGATCGGCCCCCTAGTAGTTCAGCGAACAAAACTGAAATCTAGGCGAAATTAGAGAAGATTGGCAAAAAACAGGCTTTCGGCAGCTAACTCTTCTGTTGATTTCGTGTCTTAGTCGCCGAAAGTCAGTCCTTTCGGCAGCTAATGAGCTCTGTGAGGCTCGCCTAAGCTGCCGAAAGCTGAAAACTGTCCAAAATTTGATGAGACCAAAATGATGCTTTCCTGCAAGCCCGTGATCAGTCCCTAGGACTTCTTTGAAGCTGCTCCCTTTGATCTAGTTGATCTTTTAGTCTGTCTTCACTGAGTTTCCATAGGTGTTACCTCCTCAGGAATCGTGGCCGCCTCAGCTAACGCGTCTAGACCAGATGGTGGTGCTTCTATAGCTACTGGTTGTACTTCTGTCCCCTCCAATTCTTTCAACTTTAACCTGAGAGTCTTGAGATTGCGGTAAAGCTTGGCATTCTCTTTTGTCAGCATCGTGTTTCTCTCGACTGTTTTCTTGAGTCTTTCGATGATTTCTTGGCTCTGATCATGCAGTGCCATATTCCTTCCGATCAGCTCTGCGTTGTGCAACTTAACCTGCTTCTCACTATGTCTTGCATGGGAAAGTTCCTGTAGCAGCCTATTGATTTTATTAGTCTCTGGTGTGGAGGGTTCGGGACCTGGTACATTAGTCAAGGGAGGGTCTTGACTTTTCTCTCTTTCCATGGGATGCTCTGTTCCTTGTTTTTCCTCATCTCCAGATTCAGACCCTGAGTAGGGGAGGTTTAGTGGATTTTTCCCTTGAGGAGTCCCTTCAGCTTGTTCAAAAACCAGCTTT
>LPNX011053369.1:0-10671 GCA_001517045.1 Pseudotsuga menziesii
AGTCATATGCTATGTGTAAGGTAGGACAGAAAGTCACGGGCTATATAATATATATAAGGTAGAAGGGAAAGGAGAGGAGGACAATATCCTCCTCTCCTTTCTCTTCTACCTTGTATATAGCCTGACTTTCCCTCCTACCTTATATAAGCCCACTCAACACTGCTTTCTATCTTACAGTTGGTTTCCCTGATGATGGGTGAAGAGTTCACATAAAATGTAGGGCTTAAAATCTTTTATGCAGTAAAATCCAAAACACACAAACAAGATGTGTAATTAAGCAAAATATGACAATATAAACAACAGATCACAGACGTAGAGAAGATCAATGAAATACATGATTTACATTTTCTAGAGTGCTTGCTTTCATTAGGCATTTAATCCTATTGCCTTGAATGTTTGTTTACAACCTGTCCAGAAGCTCATTGCAATTTTGACAATATACAAAGCACTGTATGCATGCTAGAAAATAACATAGATTGATAAGGGTCGTATTAAGATACATCTTTTAGTTTATACAAATTCTTCCAACAATGATAGCTGTAGCAATCTCTGAACAACTCATGCTAACTGGAAAAGGTAACTCATCAATGATCTATACCTAGGACCTTCCTGCTGGAGCAGCCAGTGGACCATCCTTCCCAGATTTCATCTGTGCAGCTTTTGATTGAGAAATCATCTCATCATAGTTATGCAAGTCATTAAACAGAATGAAAAGATTTATCAATGTAGAATCAAAAAAAAGAACATAATAAGAAGGAAGTGTAGAATATGTTCAACAACAATCCTGCAAACCTAGGTTAAATTTTAAGGAAAGACATTTAGTATAAATGAATTAAAAATGGTTAATGCTTACCCTTTTCTCCATGATGACCAAACCCTGTTTTGGGAGGATCTTATCAGCAATACCATAATCAATTGCTTCCTGTGGGAAAAAGTATCTTGATCTTTGAATATCCTTTTCAATCTCTTCTTGTGTTTTGCCAATTCCTTTTGCCAGTAATTCAATGTAATACTGTGTATTTACTTCCAACTCTTTTGCAAGTGTTCATGCACATGAAGAAAAAGTTACAACATCATTTCTCACAGATTGTTAAACATAACAGATTCTTTTGAGGAACAATTCAGAATCCTGAGCTTCACAATCAATCCAAGGTTGCCTTTGGCTTGTACCTGGGGATTGTGACTTTTTCCACTTAGATACAAGTTGGGAGGTAATAGAACCCAAACCACATGCAACTATGGCATCTAACATAGGATGCAAAAGGGGTAGTGAGAAACATTGAAAGGAATATTAGCAGCATACCACCATCTAGCCATGTATTAGAAAGTTGTATCCTTGTATCGATTCCTCCATTCACTATTAATGGTGGGTTGAGAACCACTTGTGCTGCAAGGTGCAAAAAGCATGTTGATCCTCTTCCTCTTTGATATGGGTGTGTCATCAAGCAAAGTTGAAGGGATAAATTTAAAGGGGTCTATAAAGGTGTCAGTGGAGGAGGATTCATACCGAGGGTTTCCACTTCTACTTTCATGTTTGGGAATCCCCCCACTTCTCCCTATTTCATCCTTCATCCCTTTTTCCTTGCTTGATCTGCAGGAGTAGCTTCAAAAAAGCTTCCATTTGGGTTTTTACATCACCTAGGACATTTAGACATGGTTTAACTTACCCTTGTATGTGTGATATGTAGCATTTCAGCTTGAACGACCCCCTCATCCCCGGTATTTGTATCACCTTGTACATTTAGACATGGTCTAACTTACCCTTGTATGTGTGCTATGTAGCATTGATTTCCTTCTTACAATGGCTGCAGACAATTTTCCCATTAACCAATTTTCTCCATCTTTCTAGTGAACCATGAGAATGTCGATAAAGATAATAATAAATCTGCAAATAAAAAACTACCCTCAATTGCTATATAGAAGTCAGCAAATTTATAGAGAAAGGCAATGAGGGTTTGAAACTTTTTTGCATACCTTCAAATGTGCACAAGAATTCTGTCTCACATCTCCTCCAAGCTTGAATATAATATGTAGACCACTAATGTAGTTCTTAATCCACTCAAATCGGCCCACATAAAGCTCCAATCTAGCTCTGAATAAAGTCTCTTTGCAATAGCTCTATCTCCAAATGCTCACAAACGCTCAATGAGAAGAGTGTGAAGCAAAGAGAGGGGATGGGAATCTTTAAATAACATAGGATTAGGGTTTAGAAACCCGAATTTGCACATTTTTTGTGTTTTTTTCTTTTCAAACTAGTGCCAAACTGGCTGGTTAGGATCCAGTTGGACCAGTTCATATGCAAATTGGCTTCTTCGGTTATAAAAAAGTCCAAAAATTGGTTTGGAGGACCAATCTAGACCAGAAATCCTCCAAAAATAGTCTAACCTGACTAGTCCAAAATAGTGCTAGCAGGTTATGACTTTATTTTGATTATATGTTGCACTGTTGTAGACTGTAGTAAAGAAAAAAGAAGTTGAATGTTCTAGTTGTGACTTTTTGGAATTTCTATGGATTTCCATGATTGTTACACAATCACCACTATATTGAGCTGGAGTAGAATTATTCCATTGCCATCCACAAAGCATATCCTTCGCACTGGTTCCATCACCCACAAATAAATGATAATTCCTTGATCACCGGCAAAAATAAGACAGCAAAGTAAACAAAATGGGCAAAGAGACCTGGAATGTGGAAAAAGTTTGCTAATAACATACATTCAAGACTACTCATCAGTTCTGGAGATTCCATTACAAGTATCCCTGAGTTGTAGAGAAATAAAAGTTGTCCCAGAATGTTGTATAATTCACTTTGCTTAACTGGAATACAAATGATGCCTGAAGAAAACAGATTTAAAATAGATTTCACTCTCAAGATTAAAAAGAGATAAAAAATAGAGAATGAATGACAAAACTTTCCAGTGAAACAAAGATTTGGTTATCAGTACAGAATGGAATACTATAATGGATGTTGCAAAGCCTTTAAACATGAAGAAGCCTATCACATAACCAAATTAACAAATTGTTAACGGCAATGCCCCAAAACAGATGACACAGTTCAAAAAGTACCATGCTGAACACTATTATGAGATAGATCTCATAATAAGGTCCAACAGATGACACAGTTCAAAAAGTACCATGCCGAGCACAACATCAGAGATAGATTTTGTAATAACATCCAATAGACCAAATTAATAAAACAGTCATTTCAAAACCAGTCAAACTCCTTATTAGAATGTTGTTGATCTGTTTAACCATGTTGTCTTCTTTGACTTCCCTAGGCATGGTCTTGACACATTATTCACTCGATTTTCATATCATGGGCTAACTCAGATCCGAATAACTATCAGACAATCATGGTGAGGCACACATTCTCAAAACTACATGTTATAGTTCTTCATCTATGGCTTTTGGATGAGTTGGGGAGTGTTACTGTTACCCTTTAGTTTGCATGAGGATTAATGAGGGGATTGAAGATGATGATGTTCCAAAGAAATGTACTTGCAAGGTTGCTTCAACCAAAAATTTTGAAGTCCTATATATAGTGTTCCAGCTGTCCAACTTTGTGTACATAAAGATCTGGTTTTTAGCATATTTTATCCTGAAAATTGAATAGTTACTAGTGCTGGTTATGCTTGCTAATTTGACTTAACATTGAATAGATTTTTTTGAGTGATTTAAAAATATATATAAGCTAAAGGGAAAGATTTATTGTTGTGATAAATATGTTGTGTTACCTTTAGATTTGTTATCTTAGAAATTGTGCCCTAAAGGCGGGAATGTTTTTCCATTGAGGTACTCTTGCTCAGTATTTCCTTTCTTGGGTTGCCTAGTGTATTTGGTTAAAAAGAAGTGAAGTATATGCTAATGTAATTTAACATTGCAAATTCATCCAAGAAACCTCAAGGTTGAGGTGGAATTTCTAAATTTGCATTAATTTTCCTATAAAGAAATTCCAATACTTCTTACTTCAAAACATATACAAGACAACATAGAACTGGGATTAGCAAGGTCAATTGGGTCTAGCCCAAGTGGTTGTGGGATGGAGTGTTATCCTCCCCACATAGATTCTATTCTCGCAAGTGACATGTTGAGCTCATAATGATTATATTGTTGTAATAGCTCCAAGCCATGTTGTTGACATGGCCTTATGCCCTAAAGAATGCAGTGTTTACCTTGGGTACCATCCTCAGAATGAGGGCAAGTGCTCAGAGATTTTCCCCAGGATATATTACCTAGAAATATGTGTGTATGTGTGTATTATGGATTGGAAAACATTAGACTTCCTCTTCCCAGTACTATTCTCAAAATTAGGGGAAGTGCCCAAGGATTTTCTTCAAGATATATTACCTACAAAAATTTAAAAAAGAGAGGGATTGGCAGACATTAGACTTCCTCTTCCAAGCACCCATAACACCGATGCTGCTATATGAGTGCAAGATATGGGGTCCAAGCATAACTGAAAACACATGGAATGAATTGAAAGGATGCAGATATTGGAAACAATTGGCAACAACCTTCCTTAGAATAAAGGTAAGCACTCTATATGAGATACTTCTAGCATAAATGGATTTATACCCAATAGGAATCAAAGCAATAAAGAAACTAATATTAATAATTATACAGACAAAATGTGGTAGGCATGGTAGGAAAAAGGATATCCAACAAGATTCATCAAGAAGGTAGAAAAAAAACACTAAGGAACTGCGATGTAAGATGTGGTTTGACAGCTGGAATATAGTGGAAGTAAGATATACAGACAAAATGTGGTAGGCATGGTAGGAAAAAGGATATCCAACAAGATTCATCAAGAAGGTAGAAAAAAAACACTAAGGAACTGCGATGTAAGATGTGGTTTGACAGCTGGAATATAGTGGAAGTAAGATGCCCCATGGATAGGAAGGAGCTAAAAATCCACTTACAAAAGTGCTACAGAAAAGAAACCCTAAGAGGAAGTAACAATCTACATGGCCAATATCAACCTAGACTCTAGAGGATGAAATAAGAAATCAAGACTATCTGAAACTAAACATTCCAAGGAGAGAAAAACAGGGTATGGTATGGAAACTTAACATTGAAAAACATGGAAACAACACAATACCTGATGTTTGAGGGATGATTTGGACTGCACCCTTGTCCCTGAGCATTTGGCTAACTTATGTGGATATGATGGCATTGTAAGCCTCTTTCTAGAGTTTAGGATGTAATTCAAGTATGTATTATGGAACCCTAATTCATCACTCATACTAGCAGAATAGAGTTGACTGTCGGTTTGAAGATAGTAGTCTGGGCAGGAAATACTAAATGTGGCACATTGTAGAGAGGACATTAAGGGCAGCAGCTACAAGGATGTTTTTAGGTTTTGCTCCAGAAAATTTTGGACAAAATAGCAGTGACATAGCAGACTGATGATGCCTTTTCAGACATGTCTATAAGTGTGTTATTCCTTGTATTTATGGAAGCCTAAAATCCTACAAATATCCATCTACAGCATGAATTCTTACATTTCTGGAGGCCTGTAAACTAGTAGCAGATTGGCAGCAAAACAAGGATGTTTTTCAACAGTAAATATCGGCAGGAAGAGCACTAAATATGATTGCAAACTTGTCCTAGTAGATCTGTTTGGTTTTGAACAATCCCTATGGTTATACTTGTATGATTTTTAGAACTGTTGGCATTTCCTGTGGAAACAACACAATACCTAATGGTACCAGGAAAATAGAGGAATAATTCCTACTTCATAAATATTTTTTTGTTTAGTAGCTACTCCAAGGTCACTGCATGCTTACATCAATGGATCCAACTTCTCCACTGAATCAACTTGAAATGTGAAAAAATATATTCTTCCCTTTGCTCATATATAATAGCTCAATAGTCCAAGGTCCTAGAATGCATGCTTATATATAATAGCTCCTGTTAATTTGTTTGCATTCTCCAACTCAACCTCATTCATCCATGCTATATTGTTTTTATGTTTTTAATTATTCAATAAATGTGGAGATAAACAAAATCTCTAGTTATGTTGACCTATATATGATATTAAAGCTATGCAAGTCACTGATATTAAGAGAGACTCTAAGCAGGACAGACACACCGATTCTCTAGACAATCAATGTACTGTATAAATTTGGGTAAACACCAATGTGACCATGCACCAACCAGTTAATTTGTTGTATAAATTCAGATAAAAAAATGAATTCACACAAATGATTTCCACGGCTAAGCCCAAAGCAATCATTGGCTGCCATCTAGGAAAGACAGTTCCTTGATTCATTGCTACCAACAGCTACGAAAGTATTTCTGCAGCTCTAATGGAAAGTTGTGATTAACAACATCCAACTTTGATATAATATGTAATGGTGTAGCATAAATTCTTTGATCACTCTTCATGTTGTCTCTTTTTCCTTCATCCATAACCTTATTAAAAAATTAAGTGTATCAAGCCTTTTAACTGGATTCTAAGCTTACATATAAGCTAAAGAAAAATCAATTTACATTGGAGCCAGACTTGATGCCTTTAAAAAACATGTAATTTAGACAAACATAAAATTGGATTTTATGCAAAAAGCCTAAAAGCGATCCACATTTCAGACCATCCATTGAGAAAATGCATGTACACATGGACTTACTTTCATATTTTCCAAAGCAACTACTATTATGTTTCTGTTTGATCCAAGCTCAATATGTACTAAAGAGTGCCCCTATAAACCAGGTCAGGGAGGGCAAGTGAAGTATGAATTGAAAGATCAAGTCCACTAAACGGCCCTTGACCATAGGCATTTTTCATCAAAGATTAAACACACTACAACTTACCTCCAAGAATGCTATGCAATGGCTCTCCAACGTGCCTCCTCTAGCACCAGAGAAACCAACCACAAACCCACGACCACAAAAGGGTGAACAAACACCCTTGTTTTCCAGAAAACACTGCTACCACTGCAATGCTGCTGAAAAAACGCCCTGTTAACCAGCCAAAAAACACGATGGAGAAAACGTGGAGAAAACCCACAGAAAACCCAAGGAGAAACACGCCCTTGTTTTCCAGAAAACACTGCTACCACTACTCCGATTTGAAAAAATGCCCTATTATCTAGCCACACGATGGAGAAAACGTGGAGAAAACCCACAAAAAACCCAAGGAGCAACATGCCCTCGTTTTCCAGAAAACACTGCTACCACTGCTCCGATTTGAAAAAACGCCCTGTTATCCAGCCACACGATGGAGAAAACGTGGAGAAAACCCACAGAAAACCCAAGGAGCAACACGCCCTTGTTATCCAGAAAACCCAAAAAAAATGATGGAGAAAACCCACAGAAAACCCAAGGACCAACACACCCTTGTTATCTAGAAAACCCAACAAAACGATGGAGAAAACCACTTGAAAAATCTATGCAACACATGCAGGTGCACTCAGACCACAAGCAGACCCAGCTCGCAGGCACCTCGGCTTGGTGCAGGTGCACTCAGACCACAAGCAGAAGCAGCTCATAGGCACCTAGCAGGCTTGGAGGACTGATGAACGACGCGGGCAAGAATGTTGAATAAAACATACCCCAGCATATTGTATATTTAAATAGTAAAAAAAAAACCCTAGTTACCCCTAATATACCCCCAATATATTGATTTTTAATTTTTTAATTTTAACCCCCCAATATGAACGGACATGATATCATATTGGTCCCTAGGTGACGCCCCCATGGGGGAGCTATGCTATAGAGTCTTCTTTGACATTGATGTCAAAGGGGGAGAAGTTTCTTGTGCTACAGATAATAAAAAACTGGTGATTACAATGCCAAAGGGGGAGATTGTTGTAATTATGGTAGGTTCTGTGATCATATGGAAATAGATCAGATTGTGATATGGTTGGTTGTCATTGATGGAGACGCATAGTTCTAAGAATATGATCCATATAAGAAGAGGAATCAGAAGAATCCATAGCTTGTGCAGAGATCTGACGGTCAGGTGTGAACCCGTAAAAGAAATAAATGGTCAGGAGTAAATCTGAAAATAAAATATGATGAACATATCTGACGGTCAGGAGTGAACCCGCAAAGAAATCAATGGTCCAAAAAATTGTGAATGCAGAAAGCAGAAGGTGGAATGCGAAACATGAGAAATCAAAGTAAAATAATATGGGTTTCCACAACCCTGATTCCGCCAGTGGAATGTGGAAGGAGGAAAGTGGAAGTAGAATGTGGAAGATGAGAAATCAAAGTCTAAAATAATATGGGTTTCCACAACCCGATGTGCTTCAACGGGATATGGCAGGCAGAAGGAGGAAGGTGGAAAGAGTCTTGCGACATATGAGTTTTCGTAACCTGGATTCCACCCTGAGGAATTCGAAAGGTGGAAGGAGAAAAGCGGAATTTGTTTAAACAAATTTTGAAAACCCAGGATCCAAAATCTGCATCTGATCTAAGATCAACGATCGGGAAATGGTGCACAAGAAATCAACAGTGTGGAAGGAGTTTGCGGAAAAGGATGTGCGGAAGCAGGTGTTTGTTAAGTTTGATTTCATATTAACGATTAGTAGAGAGGCTGCACAAAATCGATGGCATGAAAGAAGTTCTCCAAAATGAATCCTACGAAACCAAAATTGCGGAAACTCTTATTTGCCAAAGAAAGAAGGAAAATTGGGAAAGGGTCAAAGTTGCAGAAAAAATACAATAGCAGAAGAAGCCAAAGTTGCAAAGATGTGTTGCAGAAACTCATGATTACACATCGATTTGACTCATCGTCTATCATAAGGCATCGAACGGTTTTGATCAGTTATGAAAATCAACAGTCAAGCATACGCACAGGTGAAGGGTTTAAATATTGATAAGTATAAGAGCATGCATGTGAAGAGTTGTGTGGGTGCGCTCTCTACAAGCAGAGAGCTGGTTCATGGATGGTCGTCAAAGTGGGGATTGCAGAATAAAAGAGGACTCCGAGCTCTTTCAAGAATATCTGGAATAGAGATAATGAGGGGAACCAAGGTGCATAAGCAAATCAAGAAGCAGATCAAAACAGAGTTGGTATGCATTGTTATATATGTTTTTCTACATATTGTATTGAACATGTTTAAATCTAAGGAACAAGGGTGGTAGGGTGGTTCTAGGAAAAACATGTTGTCTTATCTGTACAAGTTGGAGCCTGTAGAGTGGAAGTTGGTGCTTCCACCTAGTTGTAGCTGGAGAATGCTATTTTAGTGGGTGTTAGAAAAAACATGAGGGTTGGTGCTCTCCACAAGAAGGAATTTGTAAACAGAGGTTGCGGCCTCATTTGAGTAGGTGCTCAAATAAAGATGAATATTTTTCTATATTTATCATGTGTGTGTGATTGATGATCACCATTTATTCTGTTATACTTGTTGCATTATCATAACTGTAAATATGTAATCAATAATAATGTTTTAAATGTTGAACATAGTTTAAGCTTTAGAAATAACCGATTCACCCCCCATCCCTCGCAGTTATTTGAATAATCTCAACAAAGAGATATGGTCAAAATGAGTAAATGCAAGGTTGAAACCCTAGGTTTTGACAAATCAAATTTCTAATGTATTATGTGGTTAAAACCCTCATATAGGGAAATGGTCCATGAACCCAACAGAATGGCCACTTGAAGCAATATATTAATGCAAAGGAAAAATATTTACATATGAGTTTCGCACAATTGATCATTTCGAAAATGACCCTCCATGCTCTTTAAATAGAGATTGTGGGCCAATATGGTGTTAAGCAACAAATTAATATATCCATTAAAATCAAGGAGAATATGGATAGTTGAATCACTTTATGTCTAGAACATAAATGATTGTCAGATTATATAAGTGCAAATGAATACTAAAGAAACACACTTTACCTAAAGACACATTAGACCAAGTTGGTCTTAACTAACTCCTAAGTGTCTAAATATCCTAACCAATGTAGTCATACTTGTCTGGAACTCACGAGTATTGTTGAATCTTTTTGAGTGCCAAGTGAAAGAAGTAATTGTAACATACTTTTGCAGTGGACTCAACACTCGCTACACTCCCCAAAAACTCGCGGGAACTCGCGGATACTCACCCGGTCACCTCCACAATAATTAATAGCAATCCTCAGTCATCATTTAACTTAAACAGATTAATGTTATCTCTATTATTTTATGATGAAGGGGGGCATATCCTACAAAATTAATAAATAAAGAAATGTTAGATCCAATTCAGGCGATTTTTCCTTATTGTTTCCCATGAGAGCCTCCATGTTTTGGTTTCCTGGACCAGGGGAGCACCATGATCTTGACGGTATGTCCGAGAAATCCATTGATTACTTTTAGTATGATGACATGGACATAATAATAATCCCCGCATAGAAATAATACTATGGCTACATTTGGATTTTCGTATTCTCCACTTTTATATGAAAAAATAGTTTATTAACCAATCAAAGACACTATTTGTTTTATAATACACAATCTTTTTATAATCATATAATATTTTAGGTTTTGTTATTATTATTTGAAATACAATTTATCATGATTAATTGACTAATTTAGGTTTTATTCCTATTATTTAAAATACACCTTATCATGATTAATCAACTAATTTAGGTTTTTTTTGGGCAACCATTGATGCAAAAATCAAATCACAGTATCTAATAGAATTTCTTTTTATAACATATATGGATTAAAAATGTCATTATGCATGTT
>LPNX011053369.1:11081-33626 GCA_001517045.1 Pseudotsuga menziesii
TAACATCCCCCATTAATAAAAACTTGAGATATGCTTGAAGGATTTACAAATGTGTCACAATAGGAAAATAAATGAGGAATTAGAGCCTATTCCCACTTAAAGACCACTTCTTGAAATCCTAACATAGATCGAAGTTTGGAAAACGATGCTTCCGATAAGAGACTAAAATAAGGTATTCGTAAGTGCTCTAATACCATGTTTTAGTTGAACACCTTAAGAAACCATGCACACAAATAGATCACAGATCGACACACCAATGTATTAAGTGGTTAAAACCATTAAAGAGGGAAATATTCCATGACCCCGACCAAACAACCATTTAAGGAAATATATTAATGGAAAGGACAAATATTTACATATAATTTTTTCACAATCGATTATTAAACAAACAAATATCCATTTTCTTTAAATAGAGATCATGGAGCAATCAGGTGTTAATCCATAGATCAATATAGTTATTAAGATCAAAGAGAACATGAACCGTCATATCACTTTATGTCTAGAACATATCATGACCATTGGATTACATAAGTACAAATGCATACTAAAGAAACACATTTTACATAAAGACACATTAGAATTGGCTTATTATTATATTGTTTATTGAAGAAAAACTCTAATATTGCACATCTTTGTAGGGTGCACCTCTCATGGAGCGCTTTATATATTATATGGCCTGATTCAAGTGGTCCAAAGACTTCTTGTGAATTTTTCTAGGGTGCACCTCTTCTTGGAATATTTTATATTATAATTTGGTGGTGTAGATCCTTTATTTAAGAGTGCCCTCATTCCTTTGACTTGGAAATAATTATTATTATATTTAAGAGGGTGGTTACATTGGAGGACACACCTCTTCAAGGATGATTTTATTATTATCTTGCTTGGTCAATGTGGTCCCATTGCACATTTCTCAATGGGACACATATGCATGTGATGATTTTATCATATTTATAGGTTTTGGTATGTTGATTTGTCCACTCTCCTAGAGGATCGTTCCAACATTCAATTATTATGGCATATGTGTCAAGGTGAAGACGGTTACATTCCTCTCAAACCCTAACCAAATTACATTCTATAGCAAATTTGGTTGTGGATCTAGTAGAGAGCATCACTTCATGGACCATCCTATTCTATTTGTGAAGGATTGTTAAACGTAGCACTCTTGAAGTGTGTTATTTATCAATTTATGAATATTATTGCATGGTCAAGTGCCCAAGACATAGGAAGTCATTTTGCATGATAGGGGAACATGTGACATAACCATTGCTCATCATGTATATTGTATCGATTTTTTGATTTATCCATTCAAGTCAGTTGGTGGATAATAGTTATTTTTTCATTTCAAGATTAGATCCAGGGTTTTAGACTATATATTATTATTTTACTGAGGAGGTTTGAGCATAGAACTATATATAATAGAGACTCACTTGTAATGATTGTTGAGAGTTTGAATAACTACTAGAGACTACTTATAGGTGTTTGTTGGAGCTTGAGACACATGTTTGGAACTTGATTATTTAAAATAAAATAAAAAACATAGTTCTTCAATCATGCTTGTTTATGAAGGGTTGTAAATTTCGTAACTCTATTCCTAGTTAGAAGATATTATTTGTGGTTAATCCCCCTCTATATTTACATCTATTGTTGGAAAATATTTTTACATGTCTTACTTCTTAATTCAAATTAGTTGTAAATGCACCATCTTGTAATAGATGTGTTGTTGTAGTAGTTGCATGAGGCATCCTCACACACGTTGGACCAAGAAAATGTAATAATAAAATTTATTTTATTGTGAAATAAGAGAAATCGATCCCAGTTAAAAGGTCACCCATAAATTAGTATAAATAGGAGGGACACCTCCTCATTTGGACACACAACCAAGAGATTTATCTAGCAGTAAAAGGGAAATTCACACCAACAGTAAGAAAGTTTTCCCAAGCCTATAAGAGACTATTTTTGGGTGTTCTCAAGCATTAAAGAAGTTTCTCTTATTTTTCTTGGGGTTTACACTATTATTATCTGGATGTACATCAGACTCTATTGGAAGGTGTGAGCTCGAGGGAGACAATACTGTTGCATTTTCTATGGTTGGGAGGTGATATTATACTATCACCGTGGTTAAACGAGTTCCATAACCATTATTGTTTCTATGCTTGGTTATTCTTTTAGTGAGCCTGGTTATACTACTATAAAATCTAACATGGTATCATAACTGTGCTAAAAGAAGCCATTGCCATAAACTAGGGCCCCATAATTTGGAGTGATTCCAACTTTAGATTATCTCGGAAGGAGAATTGAGAAACTCACCCTAAGTGGGCACATATTTCTGTGGAGGCCAAATCTCATTTGGTGAAGTTTTAGTTTTTGACCTAATACTATCGAGATCAATACCTAGGGATTAGGTCCTATTCTGAATCAAAAGAAAAAGAATGATATATTTGATGCCTTTGTTAGTTGACATGTGTGTAGGTCTATAGATTCTCATAAGATTCTATGAAGAACACATTAGTACATGTATGATACAATATGGGACAATACTTTAATCCCTAACACTCTATGATGGAGTGGGAGATTAGTCCCATGATTGATTCCCTCGGTAAGAGGGAAGGTTGACTTTACTCCCTAACACTCTGTGATGGAGTGTGGATATTAGTTATGTGTGGACTAATATGAGTTCAGTGTGGACTCCTGAGTTCTATGTGGACTCCTTGTCCTGTGTGGATTATGATTATGTGTGGACTGATATGAGTTCTGTGTGGACTTCTTGTCCTATGTGGATTGTGGTATTGTGTGGACTGTGGTTCTATGTGGACCGATATGAGTTCTGTGTGGACTCTTGATTTTTGTGTGGACTCCTTGTCCTATGTAGAATATGGTTCTATGTGGAACGATATGAGTTATGTGTGGACTCCTGATTTCTATCTAGACTCCTTTCCCTTTGTGGACTATGGTTTTGTGTGGACCGATATGAGTGTTGTGTGGACTCCTTGTCCTATGTGGATTGTGGTTTTGTGTGGACTGATATGATTTGTGTTGGAGTCTCTAGGTTGGTTCCCAACAACCCTTGTGGATGGGAATGACTCATCACTGGGTTGGTTCCTAGCAACACTTGTGGTTGGGAAATTTATGGGTTGTATCCCATCGTCCCTTGAGGTTATATCCCATTTGGACATGATGAAAGTCTCACATGAGGTTTTATCCCTTTTATCCCTTGTGGTCATCATGAGGTTGTATCCCATGATGTGGTGATGACACACTAGTGGTTATATCCCTAGTGAACTCTTTGGGTTTTGATGAAACACATTGAACACATGCATGTTCCCCGACGAATTGGGTTGAGCTGAGGCATGTTGATTTGGTGCATGTTCCTCAATAGACTGTGTTGCCACCTAATTCACACCTCATGTCACGTGGCATAAATATTCGATCCACTGGGTGCGACCTTGGGGGAAAGCTAGAGCCAAGTGTTGTCACCTGATACTCAGTTCCTCCATCTAGGCTAACCCTTAACGAAGCCAAGGGGGATGGTCCCTATAAAATGAAATATAAGGTTTTTATTCTATGAAAAAAAGGATTAACCTAGGAGTCAAAGTGATATGAATAAAATGTCACAACAGAATTCTTGAAAAAATGAAATTATAACAACAACATTAAAAGATTGAACATCATTCATTACATTTTGTAGAATTAATTTAAACATGAAACACATAGTAGACCCATGCTAGTTAATAAGGAGTGTTGATGTTGTTGCGTTGTGTAAGTATTGTAGTTGTCTTGTTGTAAATTTTAGGATTATTAATGAGTATATTAGGGAGTGGGTAAATTTTGGGTTTGGACCAATAAGGAAAGATCTCTTGAACTGAGCGCTAAAGCAACCTTACCAAGTGTCCAATGGGGTGAGGTATAACCTACTTGGAGTATCCCCCTGACTCTATGGTAGTCACTCTTTGTAACTCCCAGATTCTCAAGAACGACATTATGTGGATTTTCCTATTATTCTAGTCACCCGTATCCCTTTCTGGTACAACAAGCTAATTAGACAAGTTGTAGCGGTGCAGAGCATATGGGGAATGAGTCTTCATTTATTTTATTAAAGCTAAATGTGAGTTTGTTTAAATAATTCACGACTGAGAATCTCTTTTATGCTTTCAGGTAATTCAAGAATACACAGTACGATTAATTTTATCTATTGTTATCCACTAAGTTTCACTTAGGTGTATTTCTAGTGAGCCGCCAAAGTATTAAACAATCCAATTGTTCATTATTAAAGTTCAGAAGTCCATTAGGACAATCAATGGCCCTTCTCTTTTTTTTTACATGTTCATACCCTGCAGGGAATTGTAATAAATTACTTAGCATGATGAAATTATGTAAAAGGTTTGGCTTTCCTAGGACTTAGTCATCAATAGTTTAATCTAGGGTGTTTTTCCCTTGAGAATTATATGTCATTTTTTAATGACTTATAATTTTTGAGTTTTTCACTCCAACCTCCAAAGCTAGAGTAAGTGTCTTGGTGGTTATGCCGTAGGAGGTTATTAGAACCTAGGTTTCAATGTATATTACTATGTTAATCATTATTTTTGAGTCATATGAACATGTGATAGGCCCCCCTAAGTTTATTTTTTATTTTCGGGAAACAAATTATTTCCTGTAAAATCAAGCTTATTTTTAATGTTTAATTAAAAATATTCACTAAGTCATAAAAGTGTGGTGTAGGGCGGAGTTTTCCATGGAGGTGATTGTTTTCTAACCCGGATCACCCACCTTACCCATATACCCACTTAAAAATTAATATTTGTGATTATTAATCACTTATTTTTATTTTTTCTTGAAAAGTGAATAAAAGAGGCAAAAAAATGGACAAAATAAAGAATTTGGAAACTTCTAAAAACATAAAAACATGTCGAAAACATGTTTTATGAGTTGGAAATGTAAAGTGGAAACATTCCTAAGGTTTCTAAGAAACTTGGGAGTATTTTTCTCAGCAAATAAAGGCAAGATGATTTTTCTTCTCTAAGAGGGGTGCATTTCCTCATAGGGAGGGTACAACTCTCAAGAAAATACAACAATTTGTAAGATAAAGCAAATTGGTTGAGTTATCAATTGGAAGAAATATGATCTTCAGCCTTTTACAATCCATTACAACTCATGCCAAGTTGTGTACAACTCATCTAGTGCACCCCTCTCTTGGAAAGTGGCCCCCCTCTTTTTGGCTCTCTCATTTTCTATATAAGCATGGTTACTTCACTCATTCAGGATGAAGGATTGGACCCCTTCTCTTGTAATACTTATTGATCCTATATTTTGTTGAATAAAGTGAAGACTTTGGAAGTCCATATGGTGCAAATTTTAGTGGTTGTGAATGCTTGAGCTTCATGGAGGTGATATCTAACTAGTTGTACTTCACTTTATTTCAAACTTGTAGATGCTTATCTAGATTAGAAGGATATTGCTATCCCATAGAGAAATAAATAGTAGTTTCAATTTGTTTACTTATGTTTTGTTATTAGAGATCTAAGAGTATCCAATAGTATTCGGTTATACCAAGGCTATCCCAAATTTCTTTTATCAGAATATATTAGATTTAATCTCATTTGTTTAAAGGTTGTGTAGCTTTGCAGATAATCGAAAGTGAAGGAAGATTTTGAGCTTGGTTGCATCTTATTCCTCTTCACCACTATTCTTTGAATCTAATTCTTTTTGTCCCACAAGCACCTCCTCTTCTTCACAACATTTAAGCTTGAGCTTAAGGGTTTTCTCTCCCATCTCATAAACTTTAAACCTCTTTCTTTCCGGTTATTGTTTTTTTCTAACAACTAAATTAGTTCCAAACAATTTATCTTATTTATTTATGTGTTTGATTAGATATAAATGCTTTTAAGTCTACATTCTAAACTTAAATCTAAACTATTTCTCTTAATGCTTAATGCCATAATTTTTCACATCTTTTCCAAGCACTAAGTAGGTGTATTTTAATTTATTTTTAGCTAACCTACTAATTTTTTGGAGAGGTTTTGTTTGCTGTGTTTTAGTAGGTTGAAGGAAAAATATAGGGAAAGTATGGCCAAATTTCAACAAATCTAGCTATCTAAAGGCTCCAAATTGCCCTTTATCTTTCCCTTTCAATTTTGATTCATTGTAAACCTCCCTAATCCCACATTTAAAGGATCAAAGGTATTCTTTCTTCTAAAATGTTTGAGTAAATAAATAAAAGAGAAGCAAGTGGGATTTCCATGCACTCACACTCCATCCCCCCTGGGGTATTTGTGTCACCTTCTTAGTGGTTTGATTTATGCTTTATTTTTTTCTGTGAACTTTAAATTAGTTTAGTTGCTTCTACTGTTAGTTAGTTTAGTTTTCTTTCAAAGTGTCCTTTACTTTTTCAATGTAACAAACAGTAACCCGTCATTGCTCTACCGAATTACCTAAGAGAGCTTGATCGATTAGGGAAAATATACTCTTTTTTGTAGTAATTAGTCTCACAGTTTATTTTTCTTTTTTATTTGTACGCTGCTTTTACAACCTTAATTGGAATAAACATTATCCTTTTTCATGTATACTCTACCCCTCTTAGGATTTCCTGAGTTTGGGGATATCCAAAAGAGAAAGTATGCACTTCATAATTATCCACATCTAAATAAAAAATCACATTAATAAAAGTAACCTCCCTTTGAAACATAACGAAAATACAGCGTTATCAAACTTCAATTTTTGTGGGGAAATTTAACAAAGGAAGCAGGAACAAATAGAAAGTGATCCTGGAGCCTCGTCAGGCTACACCCTTGATTCGTGTAGTGTTGGAAACCCCCCCCATGACTCCACTATCCCACATTTCCTTGTGTGAATCCACTTTTATTGACATCCAAACATATTCCCAAGTACCGTTTGGTTTATTAGAATCCCCTTCCCATAACCCACTCATCACGATAATAAATTAAAACTGACCAAGACACATTGCATAACATTTTACTTTTTTTTTCAGCAAAATTTCAATATGTTATGACTCCATTTGGTACTGGCACAATTTATACTACTATCATTTTCTTAAAGTCATCTCAATGTATGAATGTTGTATCTTTATGCTACTGATCTAATTTCTACTTTGCAATATCTTGTTAGTAAATCATTTCAAACTCATAACAAAACAATTCATCCATAACTATTCAAAGTAAGGGCCTTATGAACTCTTCATAGGGACTACCCCCCTTGTTTCCATTAGGAGTGGTCTAAACGAAGGAGTCATGATCAGGTGACAACACCTAACTTGAGACTTCCCCCCAAGGATGCACCGAGCAAGTTGAATATTTATGTTGCGTTAACCCCTAGGTCCATGGAAGGAGGCAACAATCTGCAAAATGAAATAACAAAAATGAAATTTTTTCTAATTATTGCTACCTACAAAATTCTTTTTGATGCCTCTTACTCGAGCAAACTCTTTCAAGCAACATTGTAACTCAGGAAAGTGTAGGGGTTTGTATTTTCTTTACTTCAAACAAAGAGAAGGAAACTCAACTAAGCAAAAATATAAACTACTCTAAATGAGAACACCACCAACAGACCACATAGATCCCCAAATGGGGATGGGAGGAGGCCCTTTCCAACCTCCCTGATCTCAGTTTATTACAATTATTACAATCTCATCTCTTTTGGGTACCTGTGATCTTCAAAATGAGATCACCAAGTTTATGTTGTTTATTTTTTCTTGGAATTCCTCTGATCCTTTATAATGGAGGATTCATAATGCTTACAATGGTTTAGAAATATGGTTAAGAAGTAAAGGAAGGTCTCTGGGAACTTTTGGAAGCTTCAAAACATGGAAAATTTGGCTAGAGTTCTTCTGAGCCTCTCTACCTAATTGAAAAAACATGAAAACCAACAAGCAAATGTTATTGAAAAACACCCAAAAACACTTTAAGATTGCTTTGGGAAAGTTACAAAATTGCTCAAAAAATTTCTAAGTAAAAAATCCAAAAAATCATAAAAATAACCAAGAAAAGTGAGTTAGCAAGTTGCTTTCTTAGGGTGTTTGTTTTCTTATTGAAGATAGCAAACAAATGCAAGCACTCAAATGCTAGATATGAAATTACATCAAATACTAACTTAACTATTCAAGATTTTAAATATGAAAACATATAACTTGATTAAGAAGCTATTAAAACTAGACCTAATCTACGAATGGTAAAACTTTGAAACTCTTTTAGATAGATATTTAAAACAAGAGAAATTATGAATCTACTTATGAATATAGAATCGATTTATAGATCTATTACTACTCATTAAGGTAATCGAAACCAGAAAAGTGATTGTAAGGAGAGGGAGAAAAGAGAAGGCTTGAACAGAAGTAGAAACTTCAAGGATTTGCTTGTGTACTTCATAGGGACTATATCTGCAAGAAAGTATTAGAAATAAAACAAGCAAACCAACTCTTCAAATCATCCAACTAAGAGAACCTGCACATCACATCACTTTGCAAACAAAAGATCAAGTCTAGAAGCATATAAGTTAGAAATCAATATAAAATGTACATAAGACAATTAAGCATTCCGGTAAGATCTCTACTATACATAAAAAAAAAGTTCAATACAATAAAACCAATTGATTAATCTTCCTTATAAATTGATACCAATCATTCGAATAAGCTAGACTTTGATGCAAAAGTAGACAAATAGCTCAAATACAAGTTACCTCCATTAAAGAACAAGATGGTTCATCCACTCATCAAAGGAAACACACAATATTGACCTCCAAAATCTCTTTATTTCTCAAGATAATATGCAAGAATGACAATAGAAATCTCTTCTCCCAAGAAACTCCAACTAGTGTAAAGAGGAGAGAGGCATGCTTTATTTATAGAAAAAATGTCCAAAGGGGTGTGCATTCCAACTTGAAGTGGAAGGGTGAGTCATGGAGAAAATTAGAGCATTCATTGGAGTTGAACCTTAGTTGAAGTGAAGAGTTAGGCACCACCTCTCAAGAGATGCACCTACCTTACCTATCAAGCCACCAAACCAAATCATTGGTTTCCACATATACCCATGCGCTTCCATGAGAAGGAGGGCACATCCTCAAGCTCTATGAAGTCATCACCTCTTCAAATTGATTTCAATCAAGTCATTTTTTCTCTCAAAAAACTCTCCTTGATATCTAGTTTATATTCCAACTTATCTTAGTACCTGTCCTTGACATGTCTCCTGTAATTTTGGAATTTGTCTTTTCTCCATTTTTTCCATTTGTTTGTCTTTTTTGCCACTTTCGAGTAATATTCCATTTTGGAGATAAATAATTATTCAAAAACTTAGGAAAGTGGGTTTTGGGGTTACGTGGGTGCTCTGACTTAGAAAATGAGCACCCACATTCCCAATTATTCCTCCTAACTACACTTTTATTCCTTTTACAACTTCATTTTACAGGAAATTTTTAAGTAATCATTAGCATTTATATCTCAATGTTTCAGAGTTTAATTATGATCATATCCCTGTAAATGCTAATATGCACAGTCTGAAACAAAGTGTAAATTATCACTATAAATTATATATCAATATGCAGAGTTTCACACACTCCTCTAATCATGTAAAGTTACATATAATTGTAAACAAGGTTGTTAACAGTCCACTTTTAGTTGCAATTTGAACCAAGAAACATTAACCTCCTAACCAATGTTTGTTTACTTGTGTGCAAGGTTGAGAAAGGAAAATACAAATCTATGGAAAATTGCTACTTGGGTACCCTAAAGGGTCCTCTATGGTTAGGTTCAAACCCAAAGGGAGTTTACCAACTGGCCATGAGGGAGAGGAAGGGCTTCCATAAGGGTAGAACCTTGACAAAGGGTTTTAAAGCATAAAAGGGGGAGGAAAAACCATTGAGAGGGTTGTCACAAGTTGACAGTCCTGTAGTGAACTATTAGAGGCAGCCATAGAGGTTGGTATAGTCCATTAAAAGGACTATCCATGGGCTTATGGGGCCTTGAACAAACCCAAAAGGAAGGACCGAGGCTTCACCGGGATAGGGAAAGGATTAAGGAGCCCTTACGCAGGATTTTAGGACTGTTTAGGGCATTTTTTAAGGAAGAATTTAAGTTTTAGGAAATTTTTATATTTTTAAGTCCTCCTAAAATCCCCCCCTAGGGTTTCTAGGGACATATAGGGTAGGGAAAAGTTGTAGGAGAGAGGGCCGCAATTTTAGGAAGGCCAAAACATTGAAAAAAAAATTGTTTTATTTTCTAGGGTTTTTAACATAAAATTGTAGACCTAGTTCTAACCCTAATTCTACCATGAAAATGCAAAAGTACACATGAAAATGAAAGAGATTTGAAGGATACGAGTTTTTGGTATAAGGGAAAAAACCTACCCTAACTTAGGGCATCTAAGGAGTGACAAGCCTACCTATTTAGAAGCTTAGCCTAGGTGTTAATACTAACCCTAAAGTCCTAAGGTTTTAATCCTAGAAGGACTCCCAAAAGAACATACTTCTCCAACCAATGTGACTAAAAGTTAACGAAGATCAAGCCAAGACAAAATGAAACCCTAATGGCTACCATTCAATCCATAAACATACATCATTCATCAACAATTAACAAAGAGAGATCAAGAAAATACCTGGATACCTCCTTGTGCACATGTTTAACCAACAAATCATAGCATCACATTTGCAAGAGAATTGAACCAAAGAAACTTCAAGAATTTTCCATCAAAACCCAAAAAACATCATCCTCAAGAGAAGGCGCCTCACTTCAAAGAGCCCTATGTGGGTAGAATAAGTGCATGATGTTTTATCCCACTTATCTTATGTTAAAATGAAGTGAGGAGAGGTTTATTTATAGCCTCTCACACTCACTTTTACAAAATATCCAGGCCTACAAGCCTTAAAAGTCAATTTGAAATTATAAAATGTCAACTTAAAATTATAGCATAAAATAATATAAAAATAGCATAAAGTAGGATTACAGTAGGCTACATGGGGTATTTTTCCCCTAGGTTCCAAAAACAGCTAAATCGAGTGAATTACTCCAAACGAAAGGTTGGAGTGAGCTGGTAGGAGAGTGTCATGCCCCATCTAACCCCAAAATGTTGATAAATCCCTCAAAGAAACATGTATGTCCTAAAAGGAAGGTGACATACTCATGAGGAAGGAGTCCCAGGATAGAAGGCAGTAGCTAGTTAAGAGGTTAAGAGAGTGTCTGGGTGGCTATGAAGGGAGACCAAGGTATCGTAAATGAAGCAAAGGACACCAGATCAAGCATGCAAGGTGTGGGGTCATGTGACCCAGTGATCAACCCTTAGGATCCTCGGACATCAACCCATAGTACTCCTAAAGGAAGGACCAAAGGGTCCATGACCATGTAATGTCCTCTTTTAATTAAATCACCCAAAGACACCCGTTAATCTATTGTATTCCCATAGATTCGAGTGGGTATTAAAGAAAAGGGAATAATTGAGGACTAATATCACTAGGAGAATAAAGGAACACCACTTCAATGTTATTAGATCAGTAGTAGATTACAGAAGGCTATTGGGGCATATATCAACAAGCATGCAAAGCATGCAGGCCTTATTTCATATTGCGTGCATCAATGAGCAATTAGGTTTGCATGCATGCAAAAGTAAAGTCATGCAAACCCTAAAATATATATGCAAACCCTAGAAACTATATAATAAGATAAGTTGAACCAAAAAATGAGCTCTTATCATTATTTATTTTGGAGATTGGTTTCGAGAGTAGCAGCAGTAGTAGCCACAACAACAAGTTAGGGTTGAGGGCATGATCCATCAACTAACATGTGTTTTTGAAAGTAAAATCTATCTACCCTAATCAATTCCAGATAGATCACTCAGATCTATCATTAGCTCTTCACAACATTCATTATCCTATAGAGATCTAGCATATAGAGAAGGACAATATTACAGGGGTCATGTTTTACTGGTGGGAAATAGCTCGAAACACTGGGAATAATTCGCCTTACTTCATAAATACCTCATTCCTTCTGCATGTCTCTTCCATTCTCTTCGGAAGGACCATCTCATTATACCTAAAATCATCAGATCACCTCTTGCGCCATTGAAGAAGTTATAAGCAAACACATGTGGGAGAGAGGGCATCCCACTATTCCAAAGAACCAATTCGCAAGTGTCCAAGAAGGCTTCCAAAGTTATGCATGCATCCACCAAATTCATCGAGAGATCCATACTACCATATGTGGAAAGTATTAAATCCATCCATCAAGTATGAAGCAATTACAACAATATCATCATCCAAGAGAGGACATTTTCCTTGCATGGGAGAATCACCTGAATCAAGCAACACATTTTTGGAGTTAGAGTTGTTGCATGGCATGCATGTCTATTGTATACTGAAGGACAATCACATCTATAAATATTGGTATGTTACTATAATATTACTGAATCCTATTTCCTATTTTATCTCCATGTTTGGCATATTTAGGGTTTTTGGGCACGTAATTGTTTTGCATGCAAATCAAATTATTTTATCATACACACCTGAAACATATAAACCAACAAAAAATCATCATTATCTTTCAGTATAAAGGTAGAATATCAGTTGGGATATTACAATGGTATCAAAGCATGGTCCTTGCCACTTATGGGATTGAACATGAATAATAAATGAATCCAGAAGAAATCGATTTTGTGACTTATAGAAGAAGGAAGGGATACACTTTGATAGAGGAAAGGGAACAGGGGAAGATGAATATAGAATGAAATTCTAGAGCTTGGTTATCACCTTAAATGACTTAGCTAAGGGACATAAAGAGATGTTACACGTTATAAACAGGTTGGTTATTAAGCCAAAGCAGGGTTAGAACAATATACGAATTTCATTGGGAGACAGGGGATCCACCAATAGTAGCAGGAAACATGCGTACAGTCATATGAAAAACACTCCTCACATATACAATAAACCTTACAGACCTACCATGCCTCACTTTCTGTAAAATTCCATCATAGGACTGGTCATACCAGCCAAACCTAGTGAACCATTTGGGGATTATCTACAAGAATATAGGGATTTTGGAGATGAGTTCCATTCAGGTATGTCATTCTCACACTTCTGCAATATGAAAAGCAGGAGCCGACCAAGGAATTTTAACAGAGGGTTTACTCAGAACTATGAATTATAGAAGACTGTAGGCAGGTTGACCATTCCTAATTTTGATGGATCTCGCAGTTGTTTGGAAAGGATATGGGTCCAGAAGTTGGATACTTATTTCCAACTAAACCCTATGACAAAGACGGATTCCATTAAATTGGCTACCTTACATTTGGATGGAGAGGCTCGTGAGTGGTGGTACCATGGGTTAGTGACACTTGGTCACAACACCATCACTTCATATAGTGATTTCACATAGAGGATCATGGAGTGGTTTGATAAGAGAGACCCATAGATACATTTTAGAGATCTAGCACAACTCAAGCACAGTGGCAGTGCCGAGGGCTTCATATCAGAGTTTCAGAGAGTGGAAGTTATTGTAACATATGTTTCTGAGAGCAGTTTGCTTATGTTATTTATAGAATATTTGATGGATCCTTTACGTGGGTGGATGAAATCCTACAAACCATCCACTTTACAGGATTCCACCAGTAGTACCCTATACCTACAAGATTCTGTGCCCAAGAAAAAACCTCTACAAAAACCTACCAATCAGCCAAAAAATAAGGAAAAGACAATTCCACAGAAGGAATGGTTGAACAAGGAAACAAAACAATATTTGAGAAGGAATAACTTATGTTTCAATTGCAAAGAACCTTGGGTACCTGACCACATATGTATGGTTCAAGGGAAGGTACACCTCATCGAATTACTTTCAGATAACAATGAGGAAGATGAATTGGAGAAAAAAAATGATGAAGAAATGCATAGTACGGAGTTGGAACAATTTCCACAAAGAGAAAATATTGCTACCCTCACAGGATTCCCCACCTTCCATACTATCAGGATCAAGGCAAGTATCCAAGGACAACGTTCCATTTCTTTGATTGATGGTGGGGCCACCCACAAATTTATAGATTCCTCTTGGGTATAGAGGAAAATATTTCCCACCGAGGACTTTGAGGTCTTTACCATTGTCATGGATGATAATCACAGGATGAAATGCACACATAGGATACCTCAATTACAGGTGAAACTTGGGAATTATACATTGGTCAATGACTTTTATGTGGTATATGTACCAGGCAGGAGCATTGTTTTGGGAGTACAGTGGTTGTACTCAGTTGGGAAATAATCAACAAATTACCAAACATTAGAGATGGAGTTCCTGGAACCAGATGGGAAAAGAGTAGTCCTAATTGGAATTCCCAATGAAGCTTCAGGGTCAGCCACAACAAAGGGAATGGCCACCATATTTACGCATGAGGATAAGAATTGCACGAGAAAATGGCCAACTCCAATACATAATACTTCAAGGAAGGACCAATGGTATGAGAAGGGATTTCCAAGTATACCTCTAGACAAAAGTATGATGTGCACTAGTGAATTCAGACGAGGAGACAAATATAGAATGTTCAATCCTCATAGGTACCCAAGAAGAGATACAGAGGGAATACAGAGCATGGGTGAGAAGAAACATAAATTCAAAGAAAAAGAAGAGCCACCAAACAATGGAATAAACTGGTTGATAAAAATGGACAAGAGAGACAAGGACAAATGGTTTGTTATAATGGTCGGATATTGCTTTAGGACAAGCAGTTTCAAGTGGGGAGGAATGTAATGTCCTCTTTTAATTAAATCACCTAGAGACACCTGTTAACCTATTTTATTCCCATAGGTTTGAGTGGGTATTAAATAAAAGGGAATAACAGACGACTAATGTCACTAGGAGCATAAAGGAACCCCACTTTAGTTTTATTAGATCATAAGTAGATTATAGAAGGCCATTAGAGAACATATCAACAAGCATACAGAGCATGCAGACCTTATTTCATATTGCATGCATTAATGAGCAATTAGGTTTGTATGCATGAAAAAGTAAAGTCATGCAGGACCTAAAATCTATATGAAAACCCTAAAACCTATATAATAAGATAAGTCGAACAAAAAAAGGATCTATTATCATTATTCCTTTTGGAGATTGGTTTCGAGAGCAACAACAATAGTAACCATAGTAACAAGTTGGGGTTGACGGTTTAAGACATCAACTAACATGTGTGTTTGGAAGTGAAATCGGTCTTCCCTAATCACTTCCAGATATATCACTCGAATCTATCATTATCTCTTCACAACATTCATTCTTTTGCATAGAACTAGCATACAGAGAAGGAAAATATTATAGGGGTCATGTTTTACTGCTGGGAAATAGCTAGAAATACTGGGAACAATTCACATTGCTTCATAAATACCTCATTCCTTCTGCATGTCTCTTCCATTCTCTTTGGAAGGACCATATCATTATACCTGGAAATTATCAAATCATCTCTTGCACCGTTGAAGAAGTTACAAGAAAACGCGTGTGGGAAAGAGGGAATCCCACTATTCCAGAGAACCAATTCGCTAGTGTCCAAGAAGGATTCCAAAGTTCTGCATGCATCCAAGAAAGTCATCAGGATAGCCATACTACCATATTTGGAAAGTATTAACTCCATATGTCAAGTATTGAAGCATTTATGAGCGGATCATCATCCAAGAGGGGACGTTTTCCTTGAATTAGTGAATCACATGAACCCAACAACACATTTTTGGAGTTAGAGTTGTTGCATGGCATGCATGTATATTGTATACTGAAGGACCATCATAGCTATAAATATTGGTATGTTACTATAATCTTATTGAAGCATATTTCCTATTTTATCTCCATATTTTTCAAATTTAGGGGTTTTGGGCATGTAACCTGTTTTGCATGCAAATCAAATTATTTGATCATACACACCTAAAACATATAAACTGACAAACAATCATCATTATTTGTTAGTATAAAGGTAGAATATAAGTTGGGATATTAGAGACCACCACTATTGAATAACACCCCTCCTGGTCGAAAAAATGGCCTCTCTCCCTAGGGCACATTTGAAGGTGTGTTGGGTAAAGATGAAATGTAACATGGTGTACTTTAGTTAAGAATTATATAAAGATATACTCATAAAGGAAATAGGTTGTTCTCTATCCCTCTTTGTTCTTCTGCAACAAGGCTCTGCCAATTGTATCCTCTGATGCAAATGAAAAAATATGGAAGTCTTTAGAGTATTATGGACTTATTAAAATTGGAGATATTGAAATACAATATTTAATGGTTGAAAAATATTCTCTTCCTTCCTTGTCCCACTCAAACTCAACAACCTTCTTGAGTAGTTTTTGCATAGGTTTCACCAACTCAACTAAGTTTGGTATATATATTCTTATAAAGTTGTTTTGACCATTAAAATACTGCAAGTCTTTCTTGCTAGTTGGAAAAGGAACTCTCTTTCTAGCTTCCACCATCTCCGGACCTATCTTGACCCCATCATTGGAGATGATGTGTCTAAGAAACTCACCTTCATCTACTCCCAACACTGACTTGGAAGGTTTCAAAGATATTCCATACTTTCTGCATCTTTCAAACACTTTCCTAAGATGGGATATGTGTTCAGATCTTTCCTTGAAAAGTACAGTAAGATCATCTTGGAAGATTTCTAGTATTTTTCTAATTAACTCATTGAAATCATAGTCCATGGCTCTTTGGAATGTTGCACCTGCATTCAAAAGACCAAAAGGAATCCTTAAATATTCAAATGTTCCCCAACATGAAGTGAAGGTGGTTTTTTGTTGATCTTTCTTTTTTACAAGCACTTGATTATACCTTGAGAAACCATCCAGCATAAACATTATACCTGAACCAATTTCTCTTTGAATCAATATTTCCATAGAAGGTAAGGGGTAATTTTATTTTATGCATGAGATATTCAAGTTCCAGAAATCAATACATAACCTCAACTACCCATTCTTCTTTCTTACTACCACCAAGTTTGAGAACCGCGATGAATGTCTTGTTGGAGCAATGATGTTAGTTTCCAACATTTTCTGTATATTTTTTTGGATCATTGGGGCCAAATTGAGATGTATTCTTCTAATATTTTGTTGAAAGGGATTAGGCTCAGGTATCAATGGGATTGTATGTTGAAATACATCATCCCGATAGGATTTTAGTTCATCGTATGTAAAAGTAAACATGTCTCTGAATTCTTTTTCCAGTTGTATCAAGTCCATTCTCTCTTTTTTAGAGGTACCTTTTCCAAATTTTATTTTTCTTGGTTCTTTCTTAGTACCAATATGTATTTCTATCCAATCTTTAGGTTTTATGGTTTCCTTCTTATTATATCTATCCTTCCTATCAAATTTACTTTCCCATTCAACAACATTCTGTGGGACACAATTCATAGGTTGATTCTCCTCTTCCATATAGGCACTTTCCTCATTAAGAGGGGATTTGTTTAAGCTTAACCTCTCTTGATGATGAACCCAGTTTAGGGTTTGAAACAAAGTTTAGAGAAAAAACATACTCCGCATATTTCCAGTTCTTATTAATTATAAACTGCGTAATGAAATGGTAAACCAGTTGTAGAATTCTTGCATATTGTTGATGGATTTTATAATATGACTATCATCATTAAAGGCATGCCAAGGATCAAGGTTGTCTGGGATTGAGGGTCTAAAATGTATTTTAAATTCTCCATCCCTTTTACTAATTCCTCTGTAAATTCCAATGTTTAAGCTGCCACTGCAAGTTTATCTACTTCACTATTTTCCAAATGGGGAATTGCCACAATATCTAATTCACTAAAAAATTCCACGATGTCCCATACAACATTCCTATACTTTTTCAATCTCTCATTTTTACTTGCAAATAAACCCTTTACTTGGGAAACAATCAATTGTAAATCACCCTTAATACTTAATACTCTAATCCCCATGTCTTTTTCAATATGAAGCCCTTGCAAAAGTACTTCATACTCAACCACATTATTGGATGCATCAAATTTAAGTTTGTAAGCAAAATTAAACTTTTAATTTGAGGGTGAACTTATGACAACCCATGCCCTTTTCTTGTTTTAGAAAATGCTCCATAAAAACTCATTCTCCGGAGCTCATAGGCCTCTTCATCATTAGCTATTTCTCTGATGGGTATGAGGTAGTTTGCATAAATGCCATGGTTTCCAAGACTGTATGTTTCACCGATGTATTCATTATCTGGCTCATCAAGGTCCCCCACATGGTATTTCCTTTCCTTTTCCTTATACAGTTTAACATGCACATATTCAGAAGTTGGAATCATGGCATAGGTCCAATCCATTTGAATAGATCCCCCAAGAGATGTATCCCATTTCATTGATAACAACATTCCCCATCTATCAAGCACGTGTATAACGACTATGTCCATGGTTACACCGATGTCAGGGTATGTAGCTAGTTTGATTGGAAAATTAAAAATTGTACCCACGACATCGATTTCTCTTGATTCCATGGCACATAGATTTTGATATGGCCTTGTGATTGTTATATCTAGTTGCTCCATGAATTTCTTAGCCATTATGTTAGATGATGCACCCAAATCAAGCATGCAATTGTGCAACAACTTATCATTTGCAATCAATGATGTGTCACAAGGAGAAGGAAAGATGATATTCTTTATTAGGATCTCTACTATGCAAAACAATAGGAGCATGTTCATTGAAGGTAATTTGTTTCTTGGAAAATCTTTCAATAGGTTTGTATAAGACCGTTTCTTTCGACTTGTTGGAAATTTTCTCCTTATACTTTTCAGAAATTACTTCTTTAGGATTTTCCACAAGTATCTCTTTAGGATTTTCAATAATATTATCCTTAGATTACTCTAAGATATTCATGAAAATATCTCTTTGACTAGGAATTTTAAGGATCTCAATTATGGGAACATACATTTTAGCACTTGACAACCAATTACCCAAATCAATATTCATATATAAACGGGGATGAGTATTTACCTTTGGCATGTGTTGATCTGATTTAGTTGGGATCATATTCTTCTTCCTCTGATAGACAACACCTTTGTACTTCTCCATAATTTTCTCAAGTGTAGGCTTTTCACCAAAACTATTTGTTGCATTGTCCTTCTCTTGACTGTATTCTCTTTTTTTCTTGCATTTTCCTTTAGAGATAGGATGAACATGTCCTACAACATTTATATAATCAGGATATCTTGGATAACCCACAAAACTTTTCATCTCCATCTGTTCTTGTTCAACTATGTAGCAAAATTTTGGACAAGTAGACTCATTCACGAAAATCCTCACAAGGTCGACAATAGATAGGAACCTCATCAATCATGATATTATTTGTTTCAATTTAATTAGGAGGTCCTTGATCTTGGGGATCATATTTCTTCTTCCATTCCTAATTTGGCCTTTGCTAAAAATCTCTATGATTTGAGCCATGTGTGCTTTTTTCCATGGCATTTATTCTATTATGCATTGCATTCATCTGGGAGGTGTTACCACCTAAGTTGTACTTAGTGGTTTTTTATCAAGTGAGCCTGGTGAACCAGACAAAGATGATTTGTTCGAACTTCAGAAGACCTTTAGAAGTGCTTCTGGGAAGTGCTTGTTGTACTATATCACATGTTCATACCCCATAGGGGAGTTGTAATAAAATGTTCTAGCATGATAGTGTCTGTAAAAGACTCGGTCTCTTAGACTTTATTTGTCAATCTGATCATCCTAGGGTGTTTTTTCCCTTGGTTATTATAGGTTGTTGAATAAACAACTGATAATTTTTGAGTTTTTCAGTCAATACCTCCAAAGTTGGGGTGGTCGGCTTGGCATTTAGGCCTATTGAGGTTATTAGAGTCTATGTGTCAATGTATAAACATGCTAGGCATCATGGTCAAGTCATATGAATATGTCTAAGTCCCCCTAGGTTTTAATTTTTTTTAGTTTTTAAAGTTTTTTTTAATTTTATTTTTTCCACAAAACTTAGGCTATTTTTTAATAATCTAATTGGAAAAATTGGTTTTGTAATAAAAGTGGGCTCGGAAATCAGTTTCATTCATGGGGGCACTCATTTTCAAACTCAAAGCACCATGTAAACCCATAGACCTGCTTTTTCTAAGTTTTGAGTGATTTGTCCATCACTCAGGTCAAAAATCCCTAAAAATCAAATATTGATTATTTAATTAATAAATTAATTAAATAATGGAGAAAATTCAAAATCCTAAATCATTGAGATTTGCTCTGATTTGACTGAAATCAGTCTCATCGGCATAGTATTGACTGGATCTGACCATCCCTTGACAGAAGGAGGTGATCTGGGCTAACAGGAAGTGCATTATTGCATGCAATCTTGGGAATTGCGCCCTCTCTCTCTCCTCCACACGTGTGAGCCCATCTGGATGAGTTTTGGTGGATGCTTCAGTTAGCAGGTTGAGGTGTCAGTCCAATCAGCTCTCTTATTGATAGTTACACTCAATGAGACTCAGATCAGGCTCAATTAGACACAGATCAGGCCCAGATTAACTCCACATGCAACTGCAGTCTCTCTCTCCTTGGGAATTGTGCCCCCTTGGGCTAGATTTCAAGTTTTTGTTATAAATAAAGCTTAGTTTTCCTCTTCCAAGCTAGTTAGAGCTAGATTGAAGAGTTGTTGCTATTGTATTGTGTACTAATTTTTGGAATAAAGAAGCTTTGGGGGAAATATCTATGGTGTAATGCTTTTCATGTGTGGATGGTGATTGTCAAGTGCTTATGAGGTATAATCTATATTATTGATCTTTGTTTTTTGCTGGTTAATTGTTGGCCTTGAAGGAGAGAGATCCCTCCTATTAGGGTAAGAGATCATTCTAGTTTGATTTATTCTCTTACTATTCGCTTGTTTCATATCTCTTGGAGTTGCATGTATTTTAAGCTTAATTGCATGCTTTCTGATTGTCTTTTTCCAACAAAACCTATGTTTAACCATCTGTTTGTGCAAGGATTTCTAAGTTGCAGGTGATCTCACTTGTAGAAGGGGTTGATCTAGTTTGCATATTCCTCATATTCAAGATATTTTTGAGGACATAGTAACTTGGTGTTCCACCAAAGCAGACTCCAAAGCCCAACATTCCCAGGCTTCCAGCACTCTTTCTCTCTCTTCCTCCTAAAATCAAATTTTTACCTGGTTACTTTGTTTACAAGCTTTGATATCATTTAGATATATTATATTAAATAAAAAATTAACATAGATCTGTTGTCTCAAGGCTCATAATCTAGATCTCATTCCTAAAAAGTTTCATAAAGCATTCTAGCTCTAGTTCAGGGAAATCGTCCATTTTGCATGGCAATTTAAAGATAATCCATAGTTTGCATGCATTAGATTTGTGTTTTATTTTTTAAAAGATAAAATACATAAATAAGTGCATATAACATTGGCTTCCCCAAAGGCAAGCCAAGATCCCAAGGAAAGCTTGCTTTCCTTGGTTCTGTTTTTACTGTTTTAACTAGTTTTAACCTTTTTTTTTTTGGTTTAAAGTAGGCTGACCCAAAGGTACTTTCAAAGTGATTTTGGGAATATTTCATTCTAATAATATCATTTTATTTTAGCAGTTATAACAGAAATAGGATAATCTACTGTTCGAAAGTGGCTTTCGGGCCATCTGAATCCCCTTAAGGGTCTCCCTTTTGACTGTAATCTTTAATTTTGGCATTTTGTAAAGGCTTGGTTTCATCCTGTATAAGGAAAAATAGGATTCATATCATTTTTCTGATATTGTAACCTCTGATAATAAAAATTATTTCTAAATACACTCTTTCGAGCCCATTCCCCATCCCCCCTGGGGGATTCGTGTCCTTTTTTTTAGTTTTTTGCAATTTCTTATTTTTATTTTCTCTAGATTAGTTTCATTGATGCATAATAATATGCTTTTATTAATTTATCATATATTACATATTACAGTATCAAAGTAACTTTAATACTTACCCCACGACTTCCCGATTAACCCGAAAGGGGAAAGAGATGCATGGTAGGACTAATTAGAAAACTTGTGGTTTGCTTCCTTTTTTATGCTTATCATTAATCTTTGAAAACAATCTTTTAAAATCAACCCCTTCCTTGATTCCCCGATTGAGGTCCACTTGGACCAAAAGAGGTTCCTGGAAAGTTTTTCTTTCTAAAATACACATCCTTTAAAATTTACTAAAATTGACAAGACTCCGGTGTGTATGCTATGCACTTGGATGTGGTTCATCCAATCAGTCAATCTACATCAAAATCAACCTGAGTGACTAGATTAATTAGTCTTCACCTTCCCCAATTAACCACCATCAGGAGAAAATCCAACGCCTCAATCAAACAGTAAACGGTGGCAAAATACCCAAAGGAAGTGGGAACTCCTGGACAGTGACCTCAGGGCGTCAATATCTGTTACACCTTCAGGTGTATTATGAACACAGTATTAGAGATTCCATTCATCCCACACATTCCTTGCGGGTAGCCGTGAAGGTTTGTTTTTAGACATACTCCAAGTACCCCTCGGGTATATCTGGAGTCCCCCCTCGCCTAATTTTAATCCACTCATATTTCACATTAACTTAAAACATACCAAGAGGCAAT
>LPNX011053369.1:33746-51592 GCA_001517045.1 Pseudotsuga menziesii
TGATTAATTTCAAAACTCCTAAGCAACTATCTCAATTTAACATCATCATACTAAAGTAATTTTCCTTAGTAAATTAATAGGGTCTACCCCCCTTGGCTTCGTTAGCAGTTGAGCCTAAACGAAGGAGTCAAGAACAAGGTAACAACCTTGACTCGAGACTTTCCCCCAAGGACACACCTAGTGGCTTGAATATTTCTACCACGTTCCCCCCCAGGTGTGTGAAAGGCGGCAACATGAGGTGCAATTTATCATCATTTGTTTCATCATGTCAGCTACTTCTTGATTGAATCCTTACCTTGATCCTTGTCCTCAAGTTCAATTTCTTTTCCTTTAACATCATGCGGTTTGTGAATGAAAGTACTACCTCTAATGAAGCCATAAATATTGGATTTTCCTTATGATTGCATATTTTTGTCTATCTTTTCAGCTATTTCCATGGATTTTTTCGGAGTTGTTGGCTCCTTGTCTCTAAGATGATATCTTTTTTCTCCCTCAAATACTTCTATATAGTATATGAGAATTGTTGCATTAGGTGGTTTAATATCAGCATGGAGTCTGGAAACCATATCATTAAACTTCCTATTGAACTCTTCAATCGTTTCATTCTCATTTTTTTGGTATTAGTTAAGGCAACCGATAGATTCTGATTCTCTTTCTTGTCACCCCATATTGTGTTGAAAGTTGTATCGAAATATTTGAAGGTTTTGATACCATTATCATCCAAAGTAGTAACCCACTCAAATGCATCAACTTCTAGAGATAAGACAAAAATCCTTGTTTTGACATCTTCATGATTGACATTATGGCACCATTTGTTGTAACACTGGGTAAAACCCAACAAGTGAGATTTAACAAGTATAACATCATTACCATGAAATGAAGGAACTTTTTCAATAACTTTATAAAGGATTTGGTGGGGGTAACCAAATATGCCAATAAATTCTAAAGGTTTAAAAAGGGAACCTATACTAGAAGGTGGATTATTTGATTTAAAATTATTAACAAATAAAAGGTGAATGTCCAAGATTGATTCATATGTGAGATCCTTAAGGATTTTATGAGAAGCTAGCTTGCTTTTCCTCCTTTGATAAACCTGTTCAAGTTCAGGAATGAACTGAAGCAAGCCTTCAGAGTTTCTTCTTGTAGAACACCTTGGTAAAGTTAAAAATAGTGGATTCGCTAGATGATCTGAGGAAATTTATTAAGTTTTCAACATCCATCAAACAAAGCAAAAAAAAAACAAAAAGAAAACTCAAAATTTGTATCTCAGGAATAGAAAGATTTATCCCCGGAAACCACACCAAAATGTTGTCACCTAATTTGCACCTCTAGTCATGTGGCAGAAATATTCAAGCCACTGGGTGTGACCTTGGGGACAATCTAAAGCCAAGTGTTTTCACCTAATACTCAGTTCCTCCATGTAGGCTAAATCCTAGCGAAGGCAAGGGAGGTGGTCCCTATAAAATTAAATCTAATATTTTTAATCAATGAAAAAAAAAGATTAATCTAGGAGTTAAAGTGATATGAATAAAATGTCACAAAAGACACCTTGAAAAAATAAAATTATAACAACAACATTAAAATATTAAGCATTATTCATGACATTTTGTAGAATTAAATTAAACATAAAACACATAGTAGACTAGTGTCAGTGAATATGGAGTGTTGATGTTGTTGTGTCGTGTAAGTATTACAGTTGTCTCGTTGTAAATTTTAGGATTATTAATGAGTAGATTAGGGAGTGGGTAAATTTTGGGTTTGGCCCAATAAGGCAAGCTCTCTTGAACTGAGCACTAAAGCATATTTACCAAGTGTCCAATGGGGCGAGGCATAACCTTCTTGGCGTAGTCTTCTGACTTTGTGGTAGTCACTTTTTGTGACTTCCCAAATTATCAAGAACATGCTTATGCATATTTTCCTATAATTCTAGTCACTTGTATCCCTTTTTGGTACAACTAGGTGATCAGACAAGCTGCAGCTGTGCAGAGCATACAGGGAAAGAGTCTTCATTTATTTTATTAAAGCTAAATGTGAATTTGTTTAAACAATTCATGGCTCAGAATCTCTTTTCTCCTTTCGGGTAATTCGAGAATACACAACCGAGTTAATTTCATCTACAAAATGAAATAACAAAAAGGAAATGTTTTCTAATTATTCCTACCTGTGAAACTCTTTCCAATGACTCTTACTCAAGCAAGTTCTTTCGGGCGACACCATAACTCAAGAAAGCACAGGGGTTAGTATTTTCTTTACTTCAAACAATGCAAAGAAAAATTAACTAAGTCAAAAAATAAAACTACTCTAAACAATCACACCACCAACAAAACACACAGATCCCCAAATGGGGATGGGAGGAGGCCCTTTGCAGCCTCCTCGATCTATGTTTATTATAGGTATTACAATGTCATCTCTTTTTGGTACTTGTGATCTTAAAATTGTGATCAACAAGCTTACAATGTTTCATTTTTCTAGGAATGCCCCTGATCCCGTATAATGGAGGATTAAGAACGCTTACAATGGTTTAGAAATATGGTTAAAGTAAAGGACGGTCTCTGGGAACTTTTGGAAGCTTGAAAACTTGGAAAATCGGATAGAGTGCCTCTCTACCTGATTGCAAAAACCTGAAAAATAGAAAGAAAATGTTATTTAAAAACACCCAAAAACACTTTAAGAGTGCTTTGGGAAAGTCTACAAAATTTCTCAAAAATTTTCTAATTCAAAATAAGCCAATAATGCATAAACATAACTAATAAAAGTGAGCTAGAAAACTACTTTCTTAGGGTCTTTTTCTGCTTCTTGAAGATAGAAAACAAATGCAAGCACTCAAATTCTAGATATGAAATTACATCAAATACTAACTTAACTATTCAAGATTTTTTTAAATATGCAAACATTTAACTTGATTAGGAAGCTATTAAAACTATATCTAAGTTATGAATGGTAAAACTTTGAAATTATTTTAGCTAGATATTTAAAACAAGATCAATTATGAATCTACTTATGAATATAGAATTGATTTATAGATCTATTAGTGTTGATTAAGGTAAAGAGAACCAGAAAAGTGATTGTAAGGAGAGGGAGAAAAGAGAAGGATTGAAGAGATGTAGAAACTCCAAGGCTTGGCTTGTGTACTTTGAAGAGACTATATATGCAAGAAAGTATTAGAACAAAATAAGAAGCAAACCAACTTTTTGAATCATCCAACCAAGAGAACATGCACATCACATCACATCACTTTGCAAACAAAATATCAAGTCTAGAAGCATATAAGTTAGAAATCAATATAAAATGCACATAAACCAATGAAGCATTCTAGTAAGATCTATAACATAGATACAAAAAAGATCAAGACAATAAACCAATTGACTAATATTCCTTATAAATTGATACTAATCATTCTAATAAGCTAGACTTTGATGAAAAAGTAGACAAATAGCTCAAATACAAGTTACCTCCATTAAAGAACAATATGGTTCATCCACTCATCATAGGAAACACGCAATATTGACTTCTAAAGTCTCTTTATTTCTCAAGATAATATGAAATAATTACAATACCAAGCTCTTCTCCCAAGAAACTCCAACTAGTTTGAAGAGGAGAGAGGCATTATTTATTTATAGAAAAAACATCCAAAGGGGGCACATTCCAACTTGGAGTGGATGGGTGAGTCATGGAGAAAATTAGGGGATCCGTTGGAGTTGAACCTAGTTGAAGTGAAGAGGTAGGTGCCACCTCTCAAGATATGTGCCTATTGTTGTTGAAAATGTAACTTCGGAAGATATTCTTATCACATATTTGTTGTATTATTATTGTACCTTCTTTTTGAGATGTTTTTCCTTCGTTCAGAGATGTCATTGATGTAATTGGTCATGTAATAATATCGACGTAAAACCTTTGTTGTAATTCGGGGTAATAGTCCCCAAAATAATTATTGTAAAATGTATTTTTGAGTCTCCCAAGAAGAAGTTGGCCTAGTTAGGTTAGGAAGTCGGCCCTATTGGGTTCTTAGGTCACCCACTTGAAGAGTGTAACTAGAGAGGCACCCTCTCTCATTTGGACACACAACAAGCTCAAGCAAGTTCGCTACAAGGATAAAAAAGACAAGTTCACTAGGGTAGAAAAGAAGAATAAGCTATGAAGGATATCTTATCTTGGGTTTTCTATCTTTTTCTTTCATTGTACTTGATGACGAATCTATATAAAAGAAGTTGTTGGGTTTTTCCCGAGAAAGGGATTCCCAGGATAAATCTTTGTGTCTTTGTTTTATGTTGTGCTTGTCTATATTTCAGTGATACTATTGTATTAGATTAAATATCTAACATAATTGAGTTAAAGTGCAAACTCTAACACCTACCTTACCTACCAAGCCACCAAACCAAATCAACGGTTGCCACATATACCTGTGTACCTTCATGATAGGGAGGACACATCCTCAATATCTATGAAGTCAATGCTTCTTCAAACTAATGTCAATCAAGTCGTTTGACTATAAAAAAAATCATCTTGATCTGTAGTTTCTATTCCAACTCATCGGACATGTCTCCTTTGATTTTGGAATTTGTCTTTTCTCCATTTTTCCTTTTTTTTTTGTCTTTTTTGCCACTTTCGAGAGATATACCATTTTAGAGATAAATAATTACTTGAAAACTCAGGAAAGTGGATTTAGGGGTTAGAAAACAAGCACTCTCATTCCCAATTATTCCTCATAACCACACTTTTATGCCTTTTACAATTTTTTAATAAAAACATTAAAAAAACTTTGTTTTACAAGAATTTTTTATTTTTCCGAATACTTAAAAAAAACTAGGGGAAACTAGAACATGTCCATATGAATCTGTAATACCCCCAGTTTTGACCATGGTTGCATCAGAAGATACATGATGTATATATTGTAATTAATCGTGGTGTGGAGCTAAAGGAAAAAGCCCCACCATCAATTTAGTTTTGTTATGTTTCGGCAATTGGGATCGTTGCAAATGGTATATCGTGCTATCCGACACATAATAGTTTTGGCATCATGTAAATATGAAAATTAATTAAAATGAACCTACAGCCAGCTACGACAGTGCAACATTAATGAAAAGGGCATGATTTTCCTAAGGATAAGGGGGGGGAGTGTTAAACCTTGGACCTATGGGGAAAATCCATGTGTCAACCACCCATTTAAACTTCTGTTGTCTGTTAGTTGGGGGCAGTTATTGCTGAGTAGTGGTGGTGTGGCAGGGCTGTCAGTCCTTGCCCATGTGCCCACTCCACCAGCGGACTCTTCCTCTTCATGTCGTTTGGACAGAGGGGCAACATTCCATTCTCTCCACTCTTCCACTCGCGGTTTCATATTGTTCATCTCACGCAGGCAGTCAAAGGTTCTGCTCTCGAATTTTTGCTGATTGTAGTCTGTGCAATTTTTCCCCTTTTTCACGCAAGGAGTATTGTTGTACTTCATGCACAGGTCAAGGGTGTGTTATCCTGCGATGAGCTTGAAGAGCGGCCTGAGAGGCATGATTTCGGCTGTGTAAGTTTTCCCCTGCCGATTTGTGTTCTGCGTATGTGTTTTCCCTTGTCAATGTTGGGAGTTTGGCTTCTTTCCCATTTGCGAACTGTGTAATGCTATCGTGGTTTCATTGTGAGATTGGAGCTATTGTTCTTCCCCTAGTTTTGGTTTGTTGTTTGTGCAAGTATCTTTTGGGTTACTGCTGAGTTGTTTTGGCCACGCTAGGGCCAAGAACAAGTCTGAGTCGCCTTGCTTGGCTTGAGCTGCGTTCACCATTTTGGGTTGTCACCCTGTTTCCTTTGGTTTTCTTCATAGAGCTGTGAACTGATTGTTTTACTGCGGGTATGCAGTGGTTGGTCTTCGGACTGTGTGGAGTGGGATTGAAGGCTAGGTATGCTTGAGAAACTTGGGTTTGGGAGCCACACAGAGAGAGTTAGATGGCTGGCTTTCTTCTCCACAACCCCGGAAGAGCACTGGTAAGGGAAGTTAGGGCCTGAGGGACTATGAAGCAGAGAAGGGACTAATTCCTGGTGTCGAGTGTGTGTGGGTGTCTTAGAAGTCAGGCTAGCTCCGGTGTAGGCATCCTTAGTTCTTCCATGAGCGCACCAGTTTAGCATTCAGCCTTTCCTAGATCCTTGATGGCCTGATAAACCCAACTGTGTTGACTTGGCTGTATTGTGTATCCTTGATATGTGTAAGCTTGCTTAGTCCCTTATTCCTTGGGGAATCATGCCCAGCTCAGGGATGGTAGTGTTGCTGAGATATTGATGAGCACGCTGGCCTATGGTTGGGTGGAACGTTGTAGTGATGTAGCTGGTTGCAGGATGAGTTCTTACAAGATGAGTATTCTTGACCATTTCGTCTCTACAGTTATATTTATTATCAATGAATAAAGATGAACATGTTGATGCTCAAATGTATGTTTGCTTCCGCTGTATGTTGAATAATTATGCATCCTTGCATGTTTTTTGTTTTAAGCATTTTAATTCAGCGTTATATGCATGATCTTGTTCATGGGGCTAGTTTCCTGGAGGTTTTTTATGGTTCGGTAGCGTCCTCTTCGCCGGTAAGAGGGTCGGGGACATTACAGTGTGGTATCAGAGCTAACGTTGCAGCATGGGCCTAAATGGGCCATGAAAGATCAGCTAGCAGAGGTAGGTTACCTTCTACCCAGCAAAGATCAGAAAACTTCCACAAAAATTACCTAAGTTCCTGAACCGTCGGCTCATCGAAATACTAAGTAGGAAACTCTTCCGATGCAGTGGATCATCTAGTCGAAATGTCACCCGACGGAGGAAGAAATTGAGAAATTTCTCTAAGTGTTCGTCGGTCATCAACGAAAGTTAGAGGATGTGGGAGCCACAATTTCAGCAGAGATCGGATGAAGACCGCCGAAACACCGGCTCCATTTAGTTAAAAGAACATCCGATGATTGATTGTTGGCGATCGACGCAAGAAAGAAAATGTAGACCTTGATACGCCGGCTCCGTATAGCTAAAGATCGCCGAAACGACGACGATAATTAGTTGTTCGGATCGTCGATAATTAGGTGATGGAAACATCGATACGTCAACAAGAAAAAGGTGAAGGCGCCAAGGAGAAAGGAGGAATTTTCACCGAAAATTAGACGATGAAAGCACCGATGATACGTCGACGGAGGATAAAAGACGTAAGCACCGAAACGATGGCGAAAAAGACAGGAAGCTAGTTGGTGAAGCCACCGACAACAGTGGCGGAAAGAAGATTGACGAGAAAATTTCAAAATTTTTATGAGTCATGAAACCATTGGTGATCGACGAAGTTTAGAGGTTTGGATTGTCGATGATTAGGCGATGAAGTCACTGAAACATTATCGCCATCGGCAAAGTTTAGAATATTGGATAGCCAATCAACGGAATTTAGTTGACGGAACCACTGAAACGTCGGCTCACCTAGTCGGGACCATCGACGAAATTTAGAGGATGGAGCCATCGATGCGGGGGCTGACGTCGGGAGAGATTAGTTGTTCTGGTCATCGATGGACATCGAAAAAATTTAGCTGTTTGTGTGTCCATCGTTGCGGCTGTCTAGTGGACTATCCTTCCGACGGATAGAGGCCCCGACCACCGATGCTGCAGTGGTTATTTTTTCCGATAGTCGATGAGTTATAGTCCACGTAACCCACAGTAGGATTGCTACCCATAGTTACGACTGCCATGTGGACTAGCACTCTGACGTTTAGAAGTTAGACTGTCGATGCTCCGATCGCCGACACAATAAGGTTTACAGCTCCGATCCGCCGATGGGTTTGTGGACCGCGGACACCACAGTGGATCTGTTGACCACTATTGCGAAATACTTTGAGACTATCCATCCGATGAATAACAGTTCCGATCACCGCTACTGTGTCCTAGTTCGTTTCATCATTGATGCCATAGGGGTTGACTATTCTGACTGCCGACAGGGTTAGGGCCGCAGAAGCCACAAGGAGTTTACTGCCCGCCATTGCGGCCGCCTAAGGGACTATTCCCCCGATGCACAGTGCATCTGATTGCCGATATGCAACAAACCTTGGCCTCACTGATAAATGGTCCAGAAGGATCACATCGAAAAACTATAGTTGATGGAACCTCTGATACATCGCGAAATTATTGTTGATAGGGCTACCGATGAGCACCGGAGAAATTTGTTGCTTAGATCGCTGAAGTGTCGGAATTTTAGATGGGATGAGACCCAATCTGAAAAAGGAAATTTTGAGTTTTTCAAAGTGGATTTTTCAGCGATTTCATCGGTTTCAGTGAAATTCTCAGCAGGATTTCAGGGCTGAAAGGGAGAAGAAATTCTAGAAGGCTAAGTTAGCATTTCAGACCAAAATACAGTTGTATGTTTTGCCTATATTTGGTGAAAATCATCATTTTAGAAGTGGTGTGGTTTTCACACCTGAGGTCAGAATGAAGCATGTGGATAGGCATTGGAAAGCTTCTCCAGTAGGGAACAAGGAGGAATCACCAGAGTTTGAATGTGGTGCTGCAAAGTACTAGTGGCTATTTGAAAAATAAATGTGTTGCTGTCAATATGGACAAATCCAGGAATTGCATGCCCAGAGGTAGCAAGGACTATGAAGTCAAACCAGTAGTTGTGTGGAAGAGGAGTTCCATGCAAAGATGAGGGACTTGAAAAGGGAAATTTCCTTAAACCCTGTCTTGCTAATTATAATTAAATTTTATAAGTTTTGTACATAAAATGTATGAGGATATTCCTTGCATGCATAGGATATTACATGTTGGTAAGAGTAGTGATAATTATACATTTATAATGAACCACTAATGGTAATTATTGCATTGGTGTTGGAATTAGTGGGAAAACCAACGACAACATGGACATGGCTGAATATGTGGCTGATGCTGATGATTGTGACCAGCAACCCTATGAAGAAAGGGATAAGGCAACAAAACCAGGATCAAAAGTTGGTGAGCAATTTCTGTAATCTCCTGCAAGAGACCAACCAAACTGGTAATGTCAAGGGTGTAAATAGGATCCATGCAGGTAATGGTTTAATTATAACAATTGCATGGAGTGGTAAAAGCAAGAGGTCTCATACCATGTAGGTATTTGAAATTTATACTACATTCATACAGAAATGTATCATGCCTGTATATGTTGTTATGAGCTTAGTAGCCCAAAGAAAGTAAGTACTGATGGTCTTGATTCTAGTAATGCATCCTATATGAAGTAGTCATGGTTAGGCCATGCATGGTATGTTTGAATGCATAGAATTCCTGAATCAATGCAAGGTAGCATTGAGTGGATATGCATTAAAATATTTCATAAATCTTGTGGTTATGCATTGAATAGATGCATATGAAAAGTATGAGTAAATGTTGTAGATATGCATACATAAGTATGGGTGCAAATTTTGTGATGCATTGCATGAATGCATCGAGATAGTGCATGTGTTATTATGAATAACTAATGGCTGAAATGATGAATTGACGACAATTATGGAACCATTTCAAGAGTTGTTATGGATGCAGGATAGTAAGTGCATGAAGAAGGTAGTCATGATCGATTGGCTGCCGGAAATGCTCTATGGAAGGGCAAGGTGGTACAAATGATACACTTGTGAAGTAAGTAGTATCTAAACATTTCATTTTGGCATAAATGATGTGACCTCGCAATTTTAGTATGATAATGATTCCCGTGAAGTAAAATGAGTTTTGGTAATATTGATGTGATTAACAGCTGAAAGTACTTGAATTCTATAATTCTGAAAATGCTTCAGTGATTGTTGCAGCAATGAAAAAAAAGTTATATGCATCAAGACTTACCAAGTGTTTGGTTGATTGTAGATTGTTCGGGGCGTGGAAAAGTGGGTAAGACCATGACAAAGACTAGAATATACCATGTGAAAGAGCCAAACCTCATGAGACTCTCATGGTTGTGAAAATAGTCTATATGCAGAATGAGTTGTCAATTTGAATTGTAAATTTCAGATTTGAGAAATTGCTGACAACTGCTGGCTTGCATAAAATTGTGTCAGGAGGACGTGTTGTAAGTGGATGTTCATGTGATACTAGTAAGCATAAATTATAATGGGAATAGTGGTGCTGCTTACAAGAGACCAACAAATGAGGATCACCTCATTTCTAAGCAAACCAATTTCTATAGTAGACAGAGTTGCAAATTCCTATTGAATTTAATTACTAATGTCATTGCTTGGTTATGGAACAATCAATTCGGATTGTATTATCAGATAATGATTGATTGTTTGGCTACTTGATGAATGTTCTAGGGGTACACATTGCAAGAATATCATGTGTGATGGCCTAAAGGAGCCAAACTTCATGCGGAGGTTTTCCCCTATCTTGGAAATGGGTTTCGGGTGAAACTCCATTGGACATTTTGGAAATGTCTCATCTGCACTACATGTTTGGTAAGCAACATGAGTGAGATGGTATAGATTATGTCGGTAAGACATGTGTGGATATGAAATGTAAAAAGGAGTTGGGATGGAAAACCGAGGGACTGTCAACTCAGAGAAGGGAGCCCCCATTTCTCCTTAACGAAGGAATACTGCCTCAGCAATTGGATAAGTGTTATGTGACCTTAGCTAAGAACATGCATGTAAAATTGTTAAATTCAATATGCAGAGCATGTTTTGATTTTATTTCCATTATGGCAGATTGCTTGAGTATGAATAGGGCCTACATGGCACACATCGGAAAGGGGTGCACACTTTCCCGATGTCGGATCATGAAAGGCTTTTCAATATTGATTACACCGTAGGGAGTGGATGCACTCCTGGTGTCTCAATACTTGATAGTGAATGATATGAAATACGATTACATTTTTAGAACAATAACGCTGATGAGTTTGCTTATATTGCTTGTGTTAAGAGACGCAGTTGGGTGTTGCACACTAAAGAGAAAAGGGTAAACGGGAGATTGTGGGAACGTTACAGTGTTGACTTGACTACCTACAGTCTGATAAACCCAACTATTAGTTGGCTTGGTTGAGTAGCCTGATAAACCCAGTAGTGTATTGGCTTGATTGCCTGCAGCCTGATAAACCCAATTGTGTATTGGCTTGGCTGGACAGTTTGATAAACCCAACTGTAGGTTGGCTTGACTATGCTTGATATGTATAAAAGGGTATTGTTGATATAAGTGCATGGTTGATATAAGTGCATTGATTGATATAAGTGTATTGTTGATATAAGTGCATGGCCTGATAAACCCAACAGTGTTGTCTTGGCTGATTTGTTCCTTCCTAGTTGGCGTGAAGGTGTATTGGATGGACATTAATTATTGGTGTTGAGGAGAAACCTGCATGCTGACCTAACATCCAAGTCCATAGGCAATCCCAAGGCTTGCAAAGTGAAGCAAGATCCCGTGGACCAGAGAAGAAATGCACAATACAGATAAGTATTGGATTATTTTGCAATTTCTTGCTTATGAATATACATGTGTATATGATTTGGATATGCTATTCTAAGCTCTTGTTTAAGAGATGAAAACCATTGAGAATAAACTAAACATGTGAATCCATTCAATGTTTGAATATAGGTATCGTTGGGAGCGAGGACTATGAGAGAATCCTAGGGGTGCATGTGGACATGTGACTGTCCTGAAGAGCTCAGAATGAGCAGTAATGAAAAAGGTGCTAGTGAGAGTGTGAAGGTCCTAGCAGCCGAGACAAAGCATGTGGGGAGGCTCCATGGTTGAGAGGTCTGAAATAGACTAGAGTCACTAAGTGTCATGACCAAGAGGGATTGGTCCAGCATTCATGGTGAAGTGAAAGAGGTTGAGAGCATGAAAAGCCACAGCGGTGGTTTGGGTTCTAGGATGGAACAAGACAAAGAGGGGAAAAACTATTGCTGCTCTCTCTTCCTTCTATATATATATATATATTTATGCATTGTGAAAACAAAGGATTGCTGAATGCATGTCTGAATGAAAATATAATGTGTTTATTTGCTTAAAGTAAATCGTGAATGTTGGAATAGTTAATTCCCTACCAAAGAATGGACATGAATGAGCTCATGTGCCTGTTGGGAAGGCATGAAAAATATGAAAGTCTCCTTGATGAGACTTGGACTGTCATGCCAACTGGGCAATTAATTGACTGATTTTAATGCCTATATTATGCTTGGTCTAACAGAATTTCAGTGATGCATTTCATAGGTGAGAAAAGTGAAATCCAATAGTGCACATTGATCATGGCAGCAGACCAGAAGCTGTTGGATTTGGCTAGAGGTCTCCTTCAAACGATTTCCAAGACCCAAGAGAATCTTGGAGAGATGCTCAAGATACAGAAAAGGAAGAATGAGATGAACCACTAGATTTTGCAAGACTCTATTTGTTTGCAAAAGGAGGTAAAAAGCCTTCTGGGAGCAATCCGAAAAGGAAAGGAAAGTGGATCAATGATGGGACATTCATCCAAGCGATCCGTTAAGAAACGTTCCAGGCATGAAGGCTCAAAGGAAATTGAGCAGGTAAAGATGAAGCAGCCAGTGAAATGTTGGAAATGCGGAGGACATCATTACCGTCGGGACTGCCCAACGAGGGAACATAAAGAGGGTAGCAGCCACAAAGTTCCTAGACTTGGGGATGAGCCGAAAGATGAGAACTAGCAAGAGAAGCTCATGGAATTTGAGGGGCTTGGTTTTGAAAGTTCAAGTAAATAATTGAACGTGGGACAGATCTGCAAAATTTTGAAATTTTGGATGTGCAAATTGTATATGTATTCCTATGTATTGGAACACCAAGGATGGTGGTATTCCAAGGGGGAGGGGATTGTAATACCCCCGGTTTTGACCCCGGTTACATTAGAAGATACATGATATATAAATTGTAATTAATCGTGGTATGGAGATAAAGGCAAAAGCCCCACCATCGATTTGGTTGTGTTATGTTTTGGCAATTGGGATCGTTTTCGATGGTATATCATGCTATCCGGCACATAATAGTTTTGGCATCATGTAAATATGCACATTAATTAAAATGAACCTACAGCCAGCTACGACGGTGCAACGTTAATGAAAAGGGCATGATTTTCCTAAGGATAAGGGGGGAAGTGTTAAACCTTAGACCTATGGGGAAAATCCATGTGTCAACCACCCATTTAAACTTCTGTTATCTGTTAGTTGGGGGTAGTTATTGCTAAGTAGTGGTGGGTGTGGCAGGGCTATCAGTCCTTACCCACGTTCCCACTCCACCAGCGGACTCTTCCTCTTCATGTCGCTTGGATAGAGGGGCAACATTCCATTCTCTCCACTCTTCCACTCATGGTTTCATCATGTTCATCTCACGCAAGCAGTCGGAGGGTCTGCTCTCAAATTTTGGCTAATTGTAGTCTATGCAAGTTTTCCCCTTTTCTCACGCAAGGAGTATTGTTTTACCTCACGCGCAGGTCGGGGGTGTGTTCTTCTATGGCGAGCTTGAAGAGCAGCCTGAGAGGCACGATTTCGGCTGTGTAAGTTTTCCCCTGCCAATTTGTGGTCTGAGTATGTGTTTTCCCCTGTCAATGCTAGGAGTTTGGCTTCTTTCCCATTTGCGGACTGTGTAATGGTGCCGTGGTTTCATTGTGAGATTGGAGCTATTGTTCTTCCCCTAGTTTTGGGTTGTTGTGTGTGAAAGTATCTTTTGGGTTACTGCTGAGTTTTTTTGGCCATGCTAGGACCAAGAACAACTCTGAGTCGCCTTGCTGGCTTGAGCTGTGTTCACCATTTTGGGTTGTCACCCTGTTTCCTTTGGTTTTCTACACAGAGCTATGAACTGATTGTTTTACCAGTGGTATGCAGTGGTTGGTCTTTGAACTGTGTGGAGTGGGATTGAAGGCTAGGTATGCTTGAGAAACCTGGGTTTGGGAGCCACACAGAGAGAGTTAGATGGCTGACTTTCTTCTCCACAACCCCGGAAGAGCACTGGCAAGGGAAGTCATGGCCTAAGGGACTGTGAAGCGGAGAAGGGACTAATTCCTGATGTTGGGTGTGTGTGGGTGTCTTAGAAGTCATGCTATCTCCAGTGTAGGCATCCTTATCTCTTCCATGAGTGCACCAGTTTAGCATTCAGCCTTTCTTAGCTCCTTGACGACCTGATAAACCCAACTGTGTTGACTTGGTTGTATTGTGTATCCTTGGCTATGTGTAAGCCTGCTTAGTCCCTTATTCCTTGGGGGGTCATTCCCAGCTTGAGGGTGGCAGTGTTGCTGAGAGATTGATGAGCATGCTTGCCTATGGTTGGGTGGAACGTTGCAGCGACGTAGCTGGTTGCGGGATGAGTTCTTACAAGATGAGTATTCTTGAATATTTCATCTCTTCAGTTATATTTATTATTAATGAATAAAGATGAACATGTTGATGCTCGAATGTATGTTTGCTTCCGCTGTATGCTGAGTAATTATGCATCCTTGCATGTTTTCTGTTTTAAGCATTTTATTTCAGCATTATATGCATGTTCTTGTTCATGGGGCTAGTTGCCCAGAGGTTTTTTATGGTTCGGTAGCATCCTCTTCACTGGTAAGAGGGTCGGGGATGTTACAGAATCTAGAATAATTACTAGCATGTTCATATACATTGACACAAGAAATTTAATAACCTCATAAGGCCTAACCACCAAGACACCCATTCTACTAAGCTTTGGAGGAGCAGGTGAAAAACTCAAAAATAATAAGTCGTTTATTCAACAACATATAATTAGGAAGCATTTAAAACACCTTGAAATACCTGGATTGGTGTCTAAGTATTACGAAGCCAAGTCCTTTACAAAAAACCCATGATAGTACAAACTCCCCCGGAGGGTATGAACATGTGGTAAAAAATTAAAAAGGGACATGGAAGGCCTGAATGGACTTCTAAACTCAGAAATTGAACAAGTATTTGTTCATCTTTGGAGGATCACTTGAAATTCCAACTGAGAGAAACCCAATTGGTAACAGAATAGGTTGAGCTGATGCACAAGTGAATTCCCGATGGACTGTGTTGGAATATTGGACAATATTGAGAGGGGAGGGGGTGAAATAGTATTGATAACTGTTAATAATAAAAACCCATTTTAATTTATTTATTAACACAAATGATCTACAAAAACACACAGAACAAAAATTTATCATGGAATTCCAATTGGTAAACCACCAATACTTCCTATTACTTCAAATTTATATTTACAAATATTTTTTTCCTAACTCTACAGACAATGATGGTACTACACTCTATTTACTAGCAACTGCTGAAAGGAGGCTATGACGCCCTAGTTTATCAGCTACTACTGAAAGGATGCTACAACACCCTACTTACCAGCTACCATTGGAAGGAGGCTATGACCCCCTTGCATGCCTGTTGTCTGTCTTAATGGCTCCCAACCTCCCTTATATGATCATTTGATCTCTGACTGGTCTACATCAATCGATATCCTAATTGAATGTACAGAGACACTTATTTGAAAGTTTAAAGCATTGTTTAAATACCCTCAAATGTATCTCTTCATCTAACAGTCACGTACCTTCATCGTGACTCTTTATAAACAAAAAACTAATTTAAAATTACCTCTTTGTTTGTCATTTTTAACTTTGCTTAAATTTTACAATCACGACCTTCCGCGGTTTCCTTTCCGCATTTTACCTTTTGCAATCAACTTACCAAAATTGCGGATTGCAGACAATTACCTTTTTGTAATTTCCTTTCCACAATTTTCTTTCCGAATGACCTTTCCACAGTTTGAGGGAACTCATTCCTTCCGCAATTGTGGGTTGCATATTGCGGATGCACATTTTGATTTTTCTAGAAAATTGCTTCCGCAATTCGTCTTCTAGAAATCCTGTGAACTGTCAATCACTTTACGGGATCCTCCTTGTCCGTTGATAAATTATCAAACACAAAATTCACTTTGGCGCTACAGAATGTTATTTTCCACGCACATTTACTTTGCAGGTCCTTTTCCTGTCATCGATCTATTCTCTTGATACAATCTAAATCGTCCAACATTTTCTAAATAAGTTAATTGCAACTCCATGACTCTGTGTTGATTGGTCAGAGGATCGATCAATCAATCTTTATTGGACTTGATCCCCTCGGTGTATCCCCTCATGTGTCTTTCCATCCTCATCACATATGCCATCTCTTCTTTTGTTATTCCTTTGTCTTATACTGAGTTTTCCCTACCATCATGTCATTACTGAACTCCTTTTTACATCAATGACAACTCCATTCAACATTCTGCCCCTTTGTAATTGATGGAAACATTAAATCATAATCCCCCTTTGACAGCGATGCCAAATTTTTCCTTCTGACAACTCCCCCTTTCAACATATCTCCCCCTGACATGCTGCCTTTTTTTTCTTATTATTCATTGTAAGGAGATTACTCCCAACTTACATCTAAGATGCTCAAATGCTTCTTTGGGTAGTGTCTTAGTGAATATATCAACAATCTATTCTTTAGTATCAATATATTCCAATTTGAACACCTTTTGAGACACCTGATCTCTTAGAAAGTGATATTTTATTGGTATGTATTTTGTCTTGGAGTGCATGACGGTATTTTTTTGATATGTTTATGGAACTTTTATTGTCATAGTGTATAACAATGGGGTCCTCATATTTTACAAGTAAATATTCCAAAGTTTTCTTCATCCAAATGACTTTTGTACACCATGATGCATCATCAATATACTCGGCTTCTGTTGTAGATAGTGAAATGGAAGACTGCCTTTTGCTTAGCCATGACACCAATCAATATCCTAGGTAGAATGCTGCTCCACTAGTGTTTTTCTTGTCATCAATACTTCCTGCCCAATCTGCATCAGTGAATGATTTTAGAGTGAAGTTATTTCCTTTTGGATACCATAATCCATAATTCACAGTACCTTTTAGATATCTACAATTTCTTTTTACTGCAGCCACATGTGTTTCTTTTGGGGTTGATTGGAATCTGGAAACCAAACCTACATCCTGCATTACATGTGGTCTTGTAACTGTTACATATAATAAACTACCAATCATTGACCTATAAATAGTATGATCTACTTCTAAAGATTCATCATCCCTACTCAATTTACAACCAATAACCATAGGAGTACTAACAAGTTTGGATTCTTCCATTTTGAATTTTTTCAACATCTCTTTGATATACGTAGTTCGAGAGATGAAGGTCCCTTTTTCTTATTGAGATACTTGTAAAACTAGAAAGAAAGTTAGTTCTCCTAACATTGACATTTCAAATTATTTCTTCATTTCTGAAGCAAAGTTTACACTCATAATTTGTATATCACTTCCAAGTATGATATCATCTACGTAGACTACAAAAATGATCATATTTTTGTTTTCAAATTTTATGTATAGATTACTATCCATGCCCCCCCTTATATATCCTTGTTGCTTTAAATAATTGTCAAATCTTGAGAACCATGCTCTTGGAGCTTGTTTAATACCATAGAGTGCCTTCTTGAGTTTGCAAACATAATTTCGATTTTCTCATAAGAGAAAACCTCCAGGTTGCTCAACATAGACTTCTTCTTCAAGTTATCCTTTAAGAAAATCATATTTTACATCCGTCTGATATACTCTGAATTTCTTATGGCCTGCAAAAGCCAAAAACATCCTATTGGCTTCAAGTCTTGCCACAAGTGCAAAAGTTTCTTCAAAGTCAACACCTTCTACTTGACTATATCATTTGCATACTAACATGTCCTTGTTTCTTGTCACATTACTATGATCATTGAACTTATTTTAAAAAATCCATTTGGTTCTAATAACATTCATGCCCTTAGTGTTAAATTTCCATATGCTTAGCTAAGACATCAGTACTTCATTTCATTTTCATAACAAAAGCATATAAACAAGATCACTGAAAGATAGACAAGCACAACCATACAAAAGG
>LPNX011053369.1:51873-69314 GCA_001517045.1 Pseudotsuga menziesii
TAACCATCATGTAGTTTTCATATTCAATCTTCAGTCTTCATCATCAGCAACATCTCCAGTCTTTGATCCGCAACATCTTCAGCATTTTGATCTTTCAATTAGCAACGACATCTTCAGCACTTGGACCTTTCGATCAGCAACATCTTCAGCACTTTGACTGTTCAATCAGCAACAACATCTTCAGCATTTTGACCTTTCTATCAGCAACATCTTCAGCACTTTGACTTTTCGATCAGCAACAACATCTTTAGCACCTTGACCTTTCAATCAGCAGCAACATATTCAGTACTTTGACCTCTCGATCAGCAATATCATCATCAACACTTTTCCCTTTCGATCAGTAGCAACATCATCATCATCATATTCTGATATGTCAATCATAATCATCATCACATTCTGATCTCTTGATCAAAAACATCATCATCATACTCTGATCTTTCGATCAGTATGTCATCATCATCATACTCTGATCTTTCGATCAGTACGTCATCATCATCTAATCTTTCGATCAGTATGTCATCATACTCTGATCTTTCAATCAGTACGTCATCATCATCATATCTTCAGTATGGGAATACTGAAACATCATCATCTCTATATTCATTATAGAAATACTGAATCACCATCATCTACATCTACAGTATCATCATATGCATCTTATCTTGTATGTAGAAATACCGGATTTCTACGTGTTACATCGGAACACAGGGTTCTTTGTCATCACAACTATGGTTATCACATAGAATCATTGTAGTATCCATCTTTAGGTCAAAGAGACCTTATATTATCTTTTGAATCCATATGGCTTCACAACTTAGTAGAGCAATTTGCTATGTATTATGCTTCAACCGTGCTAAGAGAAACACTGGACTGTTTCCTGCTAAACCATGAACTCATAGCAGACCTCAAACAAAAGCATCTACCTGATGTGTTTTTCCTGTCTGAGATACTTCTAGCCTAATCTGCATCTGTGTAGCCATACAATCTATACTCATGGCTACCATCATAGTATAGACCAAAGTCTATAGTCCCTTTCAGATATCTCATCACATGTTTTGCAGCTACTAGGTGAACCCGTCTTGGTTGAACAAGATATTGACTTAAGGTGTTCACAACAAAACAAATGTCTGGCCTAGTATTTGTTAAGTACATCAATGACCCAATGATCTATCTGTAGTGAGTCACATCCACTAACTCTAATGAGTCATCAGCTAACAGCTTCAAGTTGGAGTCCATGGGTGTGGCCATGACTTTGCATTCCAACATATTGAATCTCTTCAATATCTCTACCGCATACTTTCCCTGGTTGAGAAATATTCCTTCTGAACTTTTCCATACTTCCAGACCTAGGAAATAATGCATTAACCCAAGGTCTTTCATCTCAAATTCTTCTGCTAGTTTCTTCTTGCTTTCCATGATCTGTTTCTCATTCCCTGTCAAGAATAAGTCATCCACATATAGTAATAGAATTATAGGTTCATCTTCTACAACCTTGTAGGAAAGGTTAGGATCGAATTTACTCTTGGCAAAGCCCATGCTCATCAGGAAACTATCTACCAAGCTCTGGGAGCTTGCTTCAGGCCATAGAGGGCCTTCTTCAACTTGCATACTTGATTCCATCTATCTTCAACTTCAAATCCTCGTGACTATTCAATGTAAAACTCTTCCTCAATCATACCATTAAGGAAGGCTTGTCTTTACTTCATCATGGAAGAAACTACCATGATAGTTTTGAAGGAAGTGTACCTTGCTTCCTGGAGTAAGTGTCTCTTCAGAATTAATTCCCTCTTTATGATAGAAACCTCTAGCCATAAGTCTTACCTTACTTCTATTAGCAACATATCTTATCTTGCAAATCTATTTGGAAGATACCACATTCTTGCTTTCTGGTTTGAATACTATATCCCAAACATCGTTCTAGTATCATAACATCTTCTATGAGTTTGTCTTCTCAGGTCATCAACATATCCTAGTCTTCTGCATTCAACCTTGAAGGTTGGAAACCACTTTACTCTTGGTAAAGTCTTGATCCATCACGAAGCTATCCATCATGTCGTACCATGTCGAACTCAGATATAATTTTCTGTAGTCACTCCCCCTGAAGTGGAGTATCATCTTCCCTCTTCGTTCTGTACAGGTGGTTCTATGCTTGATATATATTGGTTAATAGAGTATGTCATGTCATAGTCTATTCTTTCTAAGGAAAATCACGAACCTTGCTTTGTACACTTGTTCTTGTAGATCCATATGGAAGATACTATGTACTTCCCTTTATGTCTCGAAATCATATCGTATACATCATTCCCCATGATCAACTGTTATTCTTTGATCATAGCTTCTTTCATAGAATTATTTTCTTCATCTTGAGTTATCTCTTGTACCCATGGTGGTCTTCATCCTTCAAGGTGGATCTACCGTTGTCTAAAGCTCTTTCTTCCGTCATGGTGTCTTTGACCCTGGGAGATTCAAATTCATGTTTATTGGAGTGAATCTTGAATTGTCCTCACTTGTTCTTCGGAACAAGTCTCATCCTTCTTTTCTTGTAGGAGGTTGTACAAAACCTTTCCTACAATTCAAATGCACCAGTTGCATGGTTAGAACTATTTCATAAAACATATGCATAATGACAAATTCTTATGCATCATGCAAATTTTTAGTCAATACAACATTCATCCATATCTCACATAAACTTTCTAGATGCCTTCCATCTCTACCATGACATCATTGAGATTGTGCACTAATCCAATATGTCAGCAAAGAGGTTTGATAAGTAGCAATGGAGAGTTGTATAGCACCATGAGCTACTTACCCATCACATGCATATTAGTAGTATATAGTCATTAATGCAAACAATCTATCATGCATAACACATCAACTGAATATAATCAAATGTATAACAAAACAATATCATGAAATGACAATTGAATACTTATCTTTTATTTGTTTCATGGGTAGACTCCATCTTGATCATTCTGCTTTATCATCTTCTTCATTCATGAAATCATCATTTCTTATCCAAATGATAAGATGAATAAGAGGTTCTTCAAGAATTGAGTTCTTCATATTCCTCGTCGCTTGAGGGATCTTCTTTGAATGGTGAGAGCTTGATCTTCAATTGCTCCCATCTTCTTCTTCTCTTCTTATGAGTCGAGCTGAAAGTAATTACTTCCTTCTGGAATACATTCTTTGCGTGAATGAATCCCATGATCCTGAGAGGCCATTCAAGGTGGCTATCACCACTTCTACATTCTCCACTTCTTCTTCTACCGCTTTAAGTTGTTCTGCATTCTAGATCTTCACATTCTTCAACTATTTTCTCAAAGCCATCTTCTGATTTAAGTTCTTATCTTCAAATAGCTTGATCAAGGAATCAAACATCTTCGGTGTCTTTAGGGAAGACACTTGTGGTACAAGTTGATCCGTGATTGAATCAACAATGATCTTCTTGGCCTTGATCAAGTTCTTCTTGCGTAAGGCTTTGAGCCTCACCTCTGTATGGAATTGGAACCTCTCTACTCATGTAGGTATCCAATTCATTTTCTTCAGAGAGATCAAATACTTCCATGCTTGGAAGTTGTCAAATTTACCAAGCTTATCATCAAGCTGATGTGATAGATCACTTTGAAATGAGAACCTCAAATGCAAATAGCAAAAGATTAGATCTTACCAATTTGAGGTGTCCGTCCTGCTTCCAAAGCTAGCTGATATAGGGTTTTTCAGAGAAACCCTAATTTCCAAAACTTGGAATATTTAAGATCTGATTGGATAGAAAGATAGATATCTTCAAATGGAGCTGTCTAATGTATTCCTTTTCTGAAAATAGTGGAGGGAAGCTCCTGGAACAGGAAGCCCTAGTTTTCCAATTTCTTCTGCAGAAATGCCTGTCACTGTTTCTGTGATATATCCGAAATTACTTCTCCTATGTGTTTTAAATTTTGTACTGAGGTAACATCACATGTCCCTGATCCAACACCATAGGTTTCATCAGAATTTTTTTCACGAATTGGCATTTATGATCCTTTTCCCACGGTGACCTTTGACAGGACTGTTCAGAACAACGAAGTTGTATGGACTTCCACGTGTCACTGTTTCATCTTCTGGTTCTGAAATTCGGACCACAGAAAGTAAAATCCGTGATATTTCTAGAACATCTTCAGTAATTCAATTTGGACCTTTGTATCCTAATCTATAGCAATTTTCCCCAAGTGTCCTGTTTAGGGATGAATTTTAGAAGAGGCTGGAACCCTAACTTGGAGGGATCATATCTCCCCAAATATAGCAAATCTGAGGCTTCCTTTTGGAAACAGTGTATATCCAGATTTTATCTTCATCCTCTACAATTTTTAGCTCCTGAACCTTCACCAATATTGGGATATAGCGAATATACCAAAACGTAGCAGTTTTAGTATTTAGGGTTTTTCTAGCTCTGGGTCAAACTAGGGCTTGACTTTCCCGGAGTTTCACCCAACCAAAAATCTTGATCCAGGTCTCTAAACTTCGATTTTGATGAGGAGAGAAATCCTATGTTGGGCTCACTCAAAAATTCTTATTCTGCAAGAAGCCCTAATTTCCCACACCGAAAACTGAAAATGCTCGGAATCGAATTCTGCTTCGACAGAAAGATGTGCCCTTCAATGGAGAGTCAGCCTAGCCTTCTTTTGCTGATCAATTGTGGAGAGAGAACCAAAAAATAAGAAGCTCTAGATTCTGTATCTGCACAATGTCTTCTTTTCAGGGTGGCTCTGATACCATGTTAACTTTTCATATGCTTAGCTAAGACATCAGTACTTCATTTCATTTTCATAACAAAATAATATAAACAGGATCACTGAAAGATAGACAAGCACAACCATACAAAAGGAACACAAAGATTTATCCTGGGAAAACCCTAAAGGGAAAAACCCAACAAAATCTTCCTCAATATAGATGCCCCAAAAAGATAAAAGATAAAAGATAAAACCAGCAAGGAGATCAAAGCCTGATCCTCCTCCTTCTCCAGCTACTTCTCTTCTCCACTAATGTGCTACACAAGTGAGAGTGTGTGTCTCAAATGAGGAGCACTACACCTCTATTTATATTCATCCGTTCACTTAAGTTAACTCATTTGACATGTAGGCTCGAGTTAAATCATGTAGGCGCGAGTACACATGTAGGCTCAAGTAACCACACTGGGGTGTTGATGACCCACCTTTACAATTAGAGGGGACTACCTCATGACTCTTATTAGTTCTTCCGATTAGGAGCATCGAGGTACAATGTAATACAAGTGGTTCTCCCGGTAGGACCATCGGGGACCACAAAAAGATACATATAGAATATTCTTCGAAGTTACAATATTTCAACACTTAGTTCTTGGGACAAGTTCCCAATTTTGGTTCTTCTCTATTTGATCAAGTTCATCATTCATAACATTGATCCAATCCTCACTTTTGCGAGCTTCTTTAAATTTTTTGGGTTCTACTATCGAAAGTAGTGCTTGTTATTCATCATAAAGTAATTTTCTTCTTTTTTTAACTCATGAATATTTATCACCAACTATTTGACTTTCAGGATGATTCGTCTAAACCCACCTAGACTTGTGTCTTTGTGTCTGATCTTGGAGAGTCTTCATTCTCATTTTCCTATGATTCTACTTTTCTTTCTTCTGCTTCTTCAAAATCATCCTCTTCTAATGAACTTTCCTTTTTTTTATCATCTATTTCTTCATCACCAGTTTCTTCAACATCCACACTCTCTTGGATTTGTATTCTTCTTGACTTAGTATCATCAACATTTACATTTGCACTTTCTATGATCTTGTGCAATCTTAGATTATAACATATGTATGCCTTTTTGGTGGAATAAAATCCAATAAATATGCCTCCATCTGTTCTAGAGTCAAACTTCCCTAGATTATCATCTTCTCTTTTTATGTAGCTTTCACTTCCCAAAACTCTAAAATATTTAACTGAAGCTGGTCTTCCAAACCATAGCTAATAAGGAGTCTTATCACTATTCACTCTGATCTTTCCCATGTTTTGTATATAGACAGTTGTATATACTGCTTATCTCCAATAGCCATCAGGAAGTTTTGCTTCATTAAGCATAGTTCTAGCTGCTTCTTGGACTGTCATGCTCTTTCTCTCAACTACTCCATTTTACTGAGGAGTTTTTTCTACTGAGAACTGCCTCTTGATTCCATGAATTTCGAAAAACTCATTGAATTCATTTGAGGTGAACTCTCCACCATTATCTGATCTTAGACATTTAATTTTGTGATTTGCTTCATTTTCAACAAGTGCTTTGAAGTATTTGAAATTCATAAAGGATTCTGATTTTTCTTTAAGAAATGTCACCCAATTCATCCTTATATAATCATCAATTAATAAAATAAAGTAATATTCACCTTGAAATATTTTACTCCTTGTTGGTCCACAAAGATCAGTGTGAATTATTTCTAATGGTTGAGAGGTTGTATGTTCTTTGACCTTGAAACTTGTTCTTGTTTTTCTCCCATGAAGATAGTGCCTACAAACATGATTTGGTGGCTTTATGATCTTTGGCAGATTTCTTACAGCGCCCTTCTAACTAAATTTTACAATATTGTCAAAGTTCAGGTGCCCCATCCTTCTATGTCATAGAAAACTTTCACCAGTTTGACTCATATAACATTTCTCTTCATTTTCTATACTATACACATTGCTTGGAGTTCTTACATCAGTCCCAACAAGTTTTCTTGAATCTTTTCTTCTGATTTCATGCTTCTTGGAATCAAACATACATATTTGTCCTTTATCACATGTTTGGATCACACTTAAAATATTAGGTTTTAAGTTCTTTACAAGAAAAACATTTTCATCTTTCATTTTTATCTCTAATAACTATTGTACCCTTCCCAATTATTTTAGAGGATAGATTATCTCCAAAAGTAACTTTTCCTTTTTTATTTATTTTTAGGCTTATAAACTTATTTGGGTCTCATGTCATGTGTTTTGAGCATCTACTGTCCACATGCCATAGATTTTGTTTTTTTGTATCACATAGATCTAATAAACATTCCACATCATCCTTCTTCTTCCAATCCTTACTCTCTTCTTTGTATTGAGATTTTGAGGTGTCATCCACAGGAATCACTAGTTTGCAATTTCTAGCAATGTGTCCTTGATTACCACATTTGTAGCATTCTATACTATAACTCTATAGAGGAGAAAAATAATTATAGTTTCTTCCTTTTGGATTCCTTCTAGTGCCATTTTTATTATAGAAAGAAGTATGTGATGTAATGCCTTTCTCAATAGGAACCATTAGTTTACAATTTCTATCTATATGTCCAAAATTGTTATTGATATAACAATTTCCCAAAAAGAGTTGTTGATGTCTACTTGTCATTGGTCTTCTAGGCATCTTTGTAAGAGAGGAGAAAATTTCTTAATTTATACCCTTTTAACTTGGCTCTTGAGTTCAACAGCATAGCTTCTTTTATTTCCATCTTGGTTTGTGCAAGAGGAATATCCTGTTTTCTTTTCTTTGTCAAATCCTAAACCATATTTATCGCTTGATGGTCTTTGGACACTTAAGATTTCATCTAAAGTATTTGATAGTTGATCAAACTTTGATTTTATAGATTCTTCATCCATCTTCTTTCTAAGGTGCATAATCTCTTCTTCGAGCCTTTCAGATTCTTATATTCTCTTTTTGAGCAGTTGTTCTAGACTGTTTTCAGCCTTTTTGGCTATTAGAAACTGATTTTTTAAGTCAACAATAATTCTTTCTGCATCATTGGTTTTCTCTTCAAATTATGTCATATGAATTTTTGATTTTTTGTACATCATTTTATACTTCCCTAATTCTTCAAGAGAACTTACAAGTTATGCTTCAAGATCTACCACACCTTCTATTTCTTCTTCAAATATTTCGCTCTCTAATCCCATGAATAGGGATTCAACATCTTCACTGTATTCCTTGGAATATAAGTTTTTCTTATTTTTCTTAAATTTCTTCTTGTACATGGTCTTACTCTTTTGATATTTATTATGACAACAAGGTTCTTCATCATTACTACCCTCTTGTTTTGGGTAAGGACACTAATTTGCAAAATGTCCAATCCTTTCACAGTTAAAAAATTTCCATGGTAGATTTCATTTGTACTTGCCAGTACCTTTCTCAAGTTTCTTAATGAAAAGAGATTCTTTATCATCTAGGTGCTCAGATTGGTTCTTGGATAAGGATTTAAATGTTTCTTCTTTATTTGATGATCCATTTTCTCATGTTCTCATCTCATAGGCCACTAGATCCCATGTAGTTCATCTACTATCAAGAGTTTAAGATCGTATCGTTCTTCTAGAGTGGACACTTTTGAGTCATACTTCATTGGAAGGGTTCTTAGTACTTTGTTGACCACTTCTTTCTCCTTTATTTCTCATCTAATACCTCTAATAGCATTAACAATTTCATCTACTGTTAGAATATGTTCTGCAATATTTTCTTCCTCTTTCATTTTTAGGCTTTCAAACTGTCCTTTGTATGTTTAAAGTTTGGATTCTTTAACTTTGGGAACTCCTTCATATACACATTTTAGTTTGTCCCAGACATGTTTAGATGTCTTGTATTGCATGACTTTTACAAATACTAAATTTGTTAACCCACTCAAAATTGCACTCAGGGATTTTGCATTGGCCTCATATTGGTCTAGTTCACTTTTGTCTTTAGGTAGGCCATCTAGTATTTCATATTATTTTTCAACGGGCCTTCATACTTTGTATCCAAGATACATTAGATGTCATTTCATTCTTACACTCTAGTATGCATAATTATCTCCCATAAACAATGGAGGTATGTTAGTGGCTAACCCTTCTTGTTGATCCATAGTGGTTTTTAATAGGGTCTTCCTTCTAGTGATTAAGTTGTAGTGAAGGATCCTTCTCTGATACCAATTGTTGGAATATTGGACAATACTGAGAGGGGGGGTGAATCAATATTGATAAATTTTAACAATCAAAACCAGTTTTAATTAATTTATTAACACTCATGATCTACAAAAAGACATAAAACAAAAATTTATTGTGGAAGCACAATTGGGTAAACCACCAATAATTCCTATTACTGCAAAATTATATTTACAAATAGTTTTTTCCTTCTTCTACAGACAAGGATGGTACTACAACCTATTTACCAGCAACTACTGGAAGGAGGCTATGACCCCCTAGTTTATCAGCTACTATTGAAAGGATGCTACAACACCCTATTTACCAACTACCATTGGAAGGAGGCTACGACCACCTTGCAGGCCTGTTGCATGTCCTAGCACCTCCTAACCTCCCTTATATGATAATTTGATCTCTGACTGGTATACATCAATCGATCTCCCAATTGGATGTACACAGAAACTTATTTGAAATTTTAAAGCATTGTTTAAATACCCTCAAGTGTATCTCTTCATCTAACAATCACGTATCTTCGTCGTGACTCTTCAAAAATAGAAAACTAATTTGAAATTACCTCACTATTTGTCATTTTTAACTTTGTTTAAATTTTACAGACGTGACCTTCCGAAGTTTCCTTTTTGCAACAATCTCTCCGCAACAGACCTTTCTGCATTTTATACTCCACAATTAACTTCCCTAAATTGCGTATTGCGGACAATTACCTTTCCACAATTGTCTTTCTGAACTACCTTCCACAATTTGCGGGAACTCATTCCTTCCGCAATTGCGGGGTGTGGATTACAGATGCACATTTTGACTTTTCTAAAAAATTTCTTCCGTAATTCATCTTCTGCAAATCTTGTGAACCATTTATCTCTTTGCGGGATCCTCTTTGTCCATTGATCAATTATCAAACACAAAACTTCACTTTGGCGCTCCAAAATGTTGTTTTCCACTCACATCTACTTTGCAGATCCTTTTACTTTCTTCGATATATTCTCTTGATACAATGTGAGCCATCCAACCTTTGCTAATAAGATGATTACAAATCCACGGCTTTGAATTGATTGATCGGAGGAACGATCAATCAAGCTTGACTGGACTTGATCCCCTCGCTAGATCCCCTCATGTGTCTTTCCATCCTCATCACATATGACATCACTTCCTTTGTTATTCATTTGTCTTATACCGAGTTTTCCCTGCCACCATGTCATTACTGAACTCCTTTTGGCACCAATGACAACTCCATTCAACAGACTGGGAAAATTTGTGGAGCTAGTGCACGTTCTCCAATGGACTGGATTGAGATGACGCACAAAGATTAATTTGTTAACACTTCTCGATGGAATGAGTTTGTCTTGGAAGATATTCCTTATGATGTAGAGAGGTTCGAGACAACCATGATGTATATATGAGATGAAGATGTGTTCCAATATGATGATGATGATGATGATGATGCCTCCCTAGACAAGAGGGAGTGTTGTTGTAGTACCTGCTTGAGGAATCATCACACAAGCCAGCCCAAGAAAATGTAATAATAGAATGTATTTTATTTTGAAATTAGAGAAGTCATCCATAGTGAAATCGAAAAGTTGGCCCTATTTAAAGGTCACCCAGAAATTAGTATAAATAAGAGGGACGCCTCCTCATTTGGATAGAAAACCAAGAGTATGCTCTAGCAGCAAAAGGGAATTTCCCTCTAGCAGTAAGAAATTTTTCCCAAGTCTATAGAAGACTATTTTCTGGGGTTCTCAAGCATTAAATAAGTTCCTCTTACTTTTCTTTGGGTTTATGCTACTATTATCTTTATGTATTTCGAATTCTATTGGAAGGTGTGAGCTCAGGGGGAACAATAGTGTTGCATTGTCTAGGATTGGTAGGTGATAGACTATCACCATGGTTAAACGAGCTCCATAACCATTATTGTTCCTATGCTTGGTTATTATTTTAGTGATCCTGGTTATACTGCTAAAAAATCTAACAAGATGTACCCTTAATTTCATATTTTGAGGTCATTCTTATTTCAGGTTGCTCTCATGATAAATTGATTTTAGTGGCCATCATGATATGTTTTATGTTAGTTCTTAATTCGGGTTATGTGCTTGCATACATTCATAATAAAACCAATGATACTTGCTTCCTTATAGACTCTATATGCCCCAAAATTTTCCTAGGAACTCATCTTAATATCAACCAACCTCAAACTTTGAAAAATTAACTTTCCTTTTGGTTGTCCCAAATCTAGAAATTACAGTTATAAAAATTAGAATCCATATTTGTTTTCCTATGTCAAGAAATTATTCCTCGCGACTATCATTTGATTGGCTTAGGTTTTCTTAGGAATTAAACCCTTTTGTGTTGGAGGAGAGTTGTCCTAAAGAGTGGGAGGGTGTTATTGTGGTGACATTGTGATTGGACAACACATCCAAGTTCCTCAAGGTTGGACTAGTGTGTTAGGGATTTACCAAAGGAAGTGCAAGTTTTGACGTGACAGTTGTAACATCATATAGATAAAAACCACAATGCAAAAAGGTGCCACAATGCACAATCCATAGAAATGTTATTAGAACCAGACCAGTCATCAAACCAATCAACCCCAAAAATTTGAACTAGACCAAAATTAGAAGAAAAAAAAAATGGACCAGAACACTAGTCGACCAAAAAATACAAAGATGGGTTGATTCGCTTGATTAAATGCCAGGGCCATACCCTCCATACATGATAGAATCCAATGGAAACATTTTATTCTGGAATCCCAAAAACAGTTAACTTTGTTAAACTCTAAATGGGATATAAAGTTCTTCTTTTTGCATATGAAGTCCGATGGCATTGGAAACACTCTCAAACATCCTGAAATAATTAATGGTAATTTTAAAAATTAATATTACTAGTAATTACTAGGGTCTAGTATTAGTTTTAGGATTTCCATTTTATATTTTTTTATTTTCATGGTTGGCATATGCACCTATACCGAACTGGTCGGTTTTCTACAAAACCGACTGGTTCAGGCATTTAAGACTAGTTCCATACAAAACCAGGTGTTTTTGGTATGGTACCGACCTTTCCTATTCGAAAACCTCGAACTGGACTGGTACGTACCCAAAAAAGGTCATACCATATGGTTTTTCCAGGTCTGGTCTAGTTTTGATAACACTGATCCATAGGAAATGTTAATAAAAAAGTGAGTGGGGATGATATCTCATCAACTTAGGAACTTGTACCCCAAATCCATGTTTTAGATTGTTAAATATTTTGGTGTCAGTAATTCCTCACAAACCACCTTCATCTCACATTGTTATCCATGTCAAATATTGACGACACACACCCAACACACACATAGAAAGAAAAGGATACTATACTCCCAGTCGTATAAGGTTTCCCCCCCAAGCCAAGGAAGTGTCCAATCCCATGTGCAACTCACCAAATTTCAAAGAGTGTCTAACACTTGATGTGAAAATTTTAGTTTCCTTCTCAATTCTTAGAGATGGAGGTGCTCCAATTTCCTTCCAAGGGACATGTCTCTCTTGAACTACTCCAAATGGATGAGATTTGTACAAATTTATCTTGTATGCTCAAAAAATGACAAGAAATAGACACAACTATGTGTGTTTTCAATGCCTCCATGGGAAAACACTCACCCTTTTAACTTGAAGTGGACAAGGGATTTGTAAAAACACAACCATCCAATTAGAAATTATCACAATCCAAGCTCTTTATTTAGATCTTATTTCTTTTTTTAAGAGGTGGGTAATTTAGTCTTTCGATTGTAACCACCACAAATTCCCATCCATGAGTATTTATTTTTACCCATTATTTTGCACTTGGTTTTTTCATGCATAAAACTCTCGATGCTTGTTGTGGCACACAATTTGCCTTGTTTCTTTAATTTATTTTTTTTAACATCACCAAAAATGCCCCAAAAAAATCACTGGTTTTTTTTTACCTTATCTTGGTCAAATTTCATCCAAAGGTGGGTCATATATATTATCACAAAACACTATCGAAATTTACTCTCCAATGAGACTAGTCCCAACTTCATTGGAGCCCTATAGAAAAACTTATATCCTCTTGAATCCAAGGGTGTGAAGTTTTAATATCGTTTTTTCACTTGTCAAATATTTTTTCTCTTTTAATCCAAAATGTACATGTTGCCTTCCATCTCCAATTCATGGTCCCAATGGTGATTCAATACATCTGGATTGTTTGTTTGCTTGTGTAACCACCTTCTTCATTCAATCCCCAATGACTAGAACATCCTTGGAACAAAAACACACATTTTATTAGTTAAGATATGAATACAAGCAATCTCAAAGGTGAATATGATAATAACATTGCATCTTAGGGTAATCTCTTCCCATAATAATGTATTAAAGATTGGAATGTCTATCAAGATAAGAAACCAACTACTAGACTATAAATTGCACAAACTAGGATATCATACTTCAACTTTTTTCGATATTTGAGAGGGCAATCAAAACTTGGGTAGTTTCTTATGAAGCAAATGTAAAATAAGACGTCCTCGATCACCACCTTAGTTGTTTCAACAACCTTGGCCTCTTGAATCTCTATAATGTTGTCGAGGGCTCAACTTTGGAAAAAAAAGTTCATATCAGTTTAGTTTACACTCTTTGCCTCACATTGTGTGATCATTCTAATGTGGATTATATATTTTTACAAATATCACATCAAACCTTTCATTTCTTTAAATTATATAAACAATATACTAGTATTATAATTTGTGGGAACCATAAGCTTCACATATCTCATAGTATAAAATCCACTTAGAATTAATCTTCTTAATCTTAAAAATTTATCATGTAGCAATGTAGGATCCTCATGAATGAATAATCATCATTCAAATGATTGTTTTGACTTAAAATTGTTTATCAAATCTCTTCATAGTCAACTCTCTATATTGTATTTGCACTCACTCATTCTAAAGTTTGAGTCAAGTTTCACCATTCTATTATATCTAATCATCATCAATGTTTGTCTAATGGAACCTCTAAAGTGCTTATTCATATGTTTCAAGGTTATGGATACTCAGAGTCATTCTTAATATTTGGTTTAACAAGTGACAAACAACTCTTGTTGGTGCTTTATATCAATTATGTATATTTTCCAGAGATCACTACTACCTTTGGAAATCTAAGATCTCAACTCGGCCTTGAATCTCAATAAGCCACAATAATATACTAAAACCAAAATTGTCAATGCTAGAGAAGGTAAAAACTATGCAATATAATTATAAAAGAAAGCACATGAAATTTCTCTACAACTTAACACATAAAATTGCAATCACACATACCAATGCGACTTAAATTTACCTTGGAAACCTTGAAGGAAAAAACCAACAACTAGGGGCTTTCTTCAATCTCAAGCCAAAGGAAATAATATAGAGACAATATACAATAAAAAATACAATCAAGAGGAACCTGATGGGTCAAATCCCTATATATGCATGCAGCTGCAATTGTTGGTCTTGGAAAATGTGCCCCCAGTTATCTACCCCAATCTATGAATCTATGATCACTTCCTTTTCCAATCTATGGAAGAAGTATCTACCTCTCAAACCTTGGAAGAAATGCTTCCTTTTCCCTTGTTCACTACTCTGCTCTGTCAAATGAAGAATTTGTGCTCTTAACATCTAAGATGCACCCCCCCAATACTAGAAGTGTGTGCTCTGACTCAGAAGTGTGGCCCATTGTCTCTTCCTCAATCAAAATCTGGATAAGGTCTCGGCATCTCCTCCTTAGTCTCTGAAGAATACTAACAAATATATCCCAGATATGCGCCCTTATTTAGTCAAAGAATGTTCTCTCTCTCCAGAATGCGCCCCTCTCTTTTGCCTCTGGATCTAATATGCTCTGTTGCTGGATGAACTCGATTTGGTATCTATCTCAATCCCTGATCTAATATCCCTCTATCTCATATCATCAGTTCCATATTTGTCTTAGATATGAGCCTCTCTCCAAAGGAAATGTGCCCCCCTCTCTTTGGAATGCACCCCTCTTGTCTATGCATACATTGATGCACTCCTCTATGAAGATAAAATCATTGCACACTAAAAATATCGGTAACAAATACCCCTTGATTGCCTTTTATAAGTCACTGTGAAATTAGGTCACAAAACCCTTATCAGGGTTCCAAAACCCTAATTAAAATAACACTTCGGCATATTTTCTTGTTAACTTGTAAACACTCCCTCTTAACAAGGAAATTGTTGTGCATCACTCCCATATTGTCCTTGAAATATACAAACTTGTTTTTCCCAAGTGACTTTGTGAGAATGTCCGCTATCTACTCATCTATAGAAAAATACTGAAGCTGAACTGCTCCCTTATGAACATGATCTTTGATGAAATGATATATGATCTCAATGTGCTTGGATCTGTCATGAATGATTGGATTCTCCGTGAGTTTCATGCAACTCTAATTATCATAGTAGATCATAGTTGGCTCCAACTACAGATAAAAAAAACTCACAAACATCTTATGAAGCCAAATATATTCACAACTAGTTAGAATCACTGCCATACACTCTGCCTCTCTGGAACTATGTGCCACTGAATTTTGTTTCCTATTGAATCATGAAATGACTATTGAACCCAAGATGAAACAACACCCAGAGGTGCTTTTCCTATCCACTACACTACCTACCCAATCAGAATCCATATAGCCAATCAACTCTATTCCACCCCTTCTCTCATAGTTCAAACCATAGTTTACAATACCTATAAGATACCTAAGCATGTAATTTGCTACCACCCAATGCACATTCCTAGACTCCATAATATACTAACTCAAGGTATTGACAACACAACACAAATATGGCCTAGTGTTGACCAAATACATCTGTGATATGATAAATTGATGATACCTAGTAGGATCAAGAAACTCTCCCTCAGAAGCTACTAGATTCTTCTAGTTGGTTGTCATAGGTGTGGTCATAGGTATACAATCCTCCATCTAAAATATCTTCAGAATGTCAACAACATATTTTTCCTATTCTATAAAAATATGATCATCCTCCTTCCACACTTCCATACCCAAAAAATAATGCATCATCCTGGTGTCTTTCATCTCATTTTGAAGCAAGGTCTTTCTTGCAGCTAGATATGAGTCTCTCTTCTTCTGTAATAAACAATTCATACACATACAAGACTATAATTAATGAGAGGATCCATGTTTACTACAATGAAGTAGAGGTTGGGATCTGCCTTGCTCTTCTAGAAACCCATCTGCTACAAGTAGGTATCTATCCTCGAATATTAGACTATTATAGTGTGCTTCAGTCCATACAAGGAATTCCTCATCCCGCACACATGAGACTCTTTCTCATGTACCTCAAATCCCTCTGGATGCTCAATGTACACATCCTCCTCTATGAATCCATTCAAAAATGTTGTCTTCACATCCATCTGGTGGATCTTCCAGCCCATTTCTACTGCAATGGAGATCATTGCTCTGATCGAAGTGTATCTAGCAATTGGAGTGAAAGTCTCATCGTAGTCAATTCCCTCAATTTGTGAGAACCCTCTCATCACAAACCTAGATTTGTATTTCTCAATGATTTCATCCGCAACGTATTTAATCTTGTAAATACACTTGGAAGTCGCCATTGACTTCCCTTCAGGTCTTGGCACAATCTCCAAAAGATCATTTTTCATGATGGAAGCATACTATTCGACCATGGCATCCCTCCAGACCTGCTCGCCTGCTTCCTACTCATAAGAAGATGGCTAGGACTCACTGATGTTTCTCACCATACCTAAATAGCTATAAAACCTCTTTAGCACCTCACTCTCTCTCATGGTCCTTGTTGTCGCCTAAAACACACCTCACCACAAGTAAGTCTCCCAATTGTTTGGTGTGTTCTTGAGGGAAACTATGAGTTTAGAACCCAATGTCACCTTGATTCCTAACTCCTCCATTTAGAACCCAACTCCCAAAAGGTCAAGGGGATAGTCCCTACTTACTATGTTTCTTTGTAGAGTTTAATTAGGAGCTATAAATTATTAATGTTCCACTAGTTAAATGGCAAGCAACTGTGCAATAATATAATGACAAGCAGGTCCTTCTTTCTACATGAACCAAATACAATTGCAAGAGAAAGAACACTAGTGCCTACTTAGTTCGGGTTATGGAGTCACAAACTTAATAAAAGATACAACACAATTTTCCAAAATACATAACTTACACTAAACTATTCATTCAACACAATAATCAAGTAGTCTCATTTAGCATATGTAAAACACTTTGAGCAAATGGACCAATATGTACAAAATATGCTTGCAAGAAATTGAACCAAACAATAAAGAGAACTAAGAAAGTAAATGGAATAAAAGGATGTGATGTTTTGCAAGTGGTCATGTAGATTTTAGTTTATTTTATCATTAAAGGAAATTTCAATTTAAAATGGGCCTTCTAAGAATAATACAAATTCCATGTCATCATGTATTAGCCAATCAAAATACTTTAAAATTCAAAAAGGGAGCACCTCTTAAACAATTTTTTAATATAAATTTGGGGATAGGC
>LPNX011053421.1:4427-17937 GCA_001517045.1 Pseudotsuga menziesii
AACTGGACTTTCATCTGCCTCCTTCTTATTCAAATTGGGGTTCCCCTTGTGGGAGTAAATTGGATCATGGGCTGCATCACTTCAGCTAACTTCGTTGTTCTCATTAATGGTTCATCTTCTTCCTTCTTTCCTGCCTCTCGGGGTATAAGGCAGGGATGCCCCTTGTCCCCCCTTTTGTTCATTCTGATTATAGAAGGGTTTAGTCTTCTGATTAAGGATACAAAACAGAATGGAAATATTAAAGGCATCAAAGTCTCTTCTCGGATATTCCTCACTCATTTATTATTTGTGGATGATGTGTTATTATTTGGTATGGGCTCTTTTGATGAATGGTTGGCTTTCAAAGTCATTTTAGATATCTTTTGTGAGGCCTCTGGTATGAGTATCAATGTAAATAAATCCTGTTTTCTTCAAAATGATATAGATGTGGCTACCCTCCAAAGAATTACAGGTATTCTGCCTTTCAGTTTTGATGATATTAGAAAAGGATTTGGCTATCTGGGATATTTTTTGAAACCATCTTGTTATTTGGTTAAGGATTGGCTATGGATGGTTACAAAATTTGAGAAGAAAATTTCTCATTGGACTAACAGGCTTCTCTCCCTGGGAGGCAGGCTGATCCTTATTCGCTCTGTTCTCTCAAGCCTGCCAGTCTACTGGATGGCATTGGTCCTGATTCCATCCTCTATTCTAGACAAGCTCAGGAAGTTGATTTTTTCCTTTCTGTGGGGTTCTTCGTCTAAGATCAAAAAATTTCACCTTGCGGATTGGCTTCTCTTGGCTCAGCCCACCTCCCATGGGGGCTGGGGAATTAAACATCTCTCTAGCTTTAGTCTTTCATTGAGAATGAAAAGATTTTGGTTAGCTTTAAATAGCAAAGGTATTTGGAATCAACTTATTATTGTCAAATATTTGAAAAATAAGCCCATTCATTTATGGTTCAGGGGTAAGAGCTTCAATTATAATAATGCTTCAATAATTTGGAAGGGATTCATTGCTACTTTAGCTTGGATTGGCAGAGGAATAATATGGAAAGTTGGAAATGGTGAATCCATTTGCCTGGGTGCAGATCTGATAGTTGGTATGGGATCCTCCTTTATATTGCCAAGAGATTTGCGAGATTACTTAGAGGATTTTGGTATCTGCTCCTTAGCTCAAGCCCGCAACCATACTCCATCTGCTACAGGATATTGGTTCTCTGCAGAAGAGCTCGACCTTTCTGGTGAATGGAAATCTATCTGGGATAATTATATTCGAGGTCTAGAATATGGTTGTATTAGGCTCTCTGATAAAAATGATCTTCTATATTGGTCTCATAATAATTATACAGGGCCATTAATTGCTGCTGAAGGTTATCTCTGTGTAATCTCTGATAGCTATTCAGAGTTATGTGACAAAGTTCTGAAAATTCTGTGGACGTTGAATATCCCTCTGAAATTAAAGTGCTTTATCTGGTTAATGATAAATAAAAAGATTTTAACATGGGAGCAATTGCAGATTAGAGGCTATAATGGACCCAGCCGTTGCGTTCTCTGCGAAGATAATGTGGAAGATATTCAACATCTATTTTTTTGCTGTCCTTTTTCTGTTCATATCTTCTGGTATTTTAAGGAAAAATTCAGCTGCTCTTTTCCCTTATTTGGCTCGGTCCATTCATATTTGGACCTTTGGTTCTCTTCTACAGCGCGATCTGCCCCTTATATATTTTTTCCTCTGTTCATTTTTTGGGGAATTTGGATCTACAGAAATCATTGTTTATTTGAAAACAAGCGTCCCTCCCTCCCTTCTTTGATCTCCAGAATTGAAGGATTGGTAAATACTTATCCAGTGCCATTAAAAATTCTCAAAGCTTGTAACATTGGCAGTGAACCATTGAAATGCTTCCCCTCTGGTTTTTTCGACAGTGCAGCTGTGGATAATATTGGAGGTTCAGGTTTTGTGATCTTTATCAATGATTCACATTTATTTAAATTCTCTATGGGCTGTGGGAATAGTACGAATACCAGAGCAGAGTTATTAGCTGTTTGGGAAACAATTAGAGTCAGTTTTTTGATGGGAATTCCATTGAAATTGATCTATGGGGATTCCATGGTTATTATCTCTTGGCTTAACTGCAATTCCGCACTTGATGTTCCAGCACTGATGCATTGGTGTTATGACATAAGAATAATGCTTCAAAAGGCCCCACCAATGATCTTTAAACACACATATCGTGAGCATAACACGCTGGAAGATGATCTCTCAAAACAAGGCCTGAATTTGGATTTAGGATTTGTTTCCTTTTCAGAAACTATGGATGGCTTGATTGTGAATCATGGAAATCTTTTTCTCTTTTAGAGTGGTTGATTCTCTCTATTATTCAGCCTGGTATTTAACTATTGATGGCCTATATTTATTTGTTCTTTGTGAGCTCTTCCTGCCAGCATGTATTGCTCTGACTTGTTTGTTTGAAGTTCATCTTCGATTTTCTTAGAACTTTCTGACCTGATTTATCAGGGATGATGAGAAAAGTCTGCTACGTTCAGACTTTGCTAGTGGTTTTGCTATTATGTTTTGTCATCTCATTGCATGTGATGGTTCTGGATCTTGGCAATCTTCATGCCGATATGTAAATGATGTCTTTTGATTCATAATGAATAACAAGGACTGGTATTTTTTCCTTTGAAAAAAAGGAAAGTGAGAGCCACCGGTTTAAAGATTGTAAGGGATCTTGTCCTTGTTATCTTGGCTACAGATGTCAAATCAAGAAGAGGACCGATCTTGGCTACAAAATCTAGGAATGCAAGAAAAAATCGGTGTAAATGGAGAGAGTGGATCCTTTGTAATTTCTAATTAGGGCGAGGGAATTGACCCTTGTAATGGGCATGGAACCCTATAGAATAACGGAACGAAATCCATTATGGCGAATATGTAAGTCAAGACCGAACCATTTGATATAGAATGAGATAGAAAAGTAATATAACAAAAAATGTAATCTAATATTCAAGCATACATTTTACATACAATATCCTTCTTTTATAGCTCATTGGATACAAAGTGAGGTAGAAGTTCACTTTGACTATGTCTCCATTTTTATTTTTAATTTATATTATACTATTATTATTATTATTATTATTATCCAGTGAGTCAGTGCCTACAAAGTGTTATTTATAATTGTTCTCCATGGGCTTGGTGTTTCAATTTTTGTACAACATAGTGATCTTAATGCTTTCATTTCCACCATATTTAAATAGAGAATTGATATTCTAAAAAATGCAGGCTTTAGTAGTCAAATCATTGCGTGGAGGGGGACCCTTGTCCCACAACAAGGAGGTCCCATACACCAATTTGGTGTCTAACTTTGTTGTACCTTAAAATTAGATTATTATTATTAGTATTAAAACTAAACACAAATTTAATCACTTCAACACATTTCTTCAATGTGGTTAATAACCCTGGAGGAGTTGTTACATCCACAATACGAATTCTCAAGGGGGCCACTCGAAGGGGCCTCACCCTATTGGCTCTTATTATGGAGCCTAACCCAATGGGGACATCAAGTGAGTCCCTTATATATATATATATATATATATAGCCACCTGGGGATTTGGCCCCAAGACATTTTGTTTACAATTCACAGCTCTCAACCACTTGAGCTAACCCTTCGAGCTAATCACTTAAACACATTTAAAATCCTAAATATAACTTTATTTAAACCTAAACAAAAATGTAAATATAAATGACTTTTCAAAAGGGAAAGTTTCTTTGTTTAAAAAACAGTATCTAAAAAGATTAATATAGAATATTGTTGACGAGTTTGCATTTACATTTTATGATGATTTTTGTTTTATGGTGAGTATTTATGTGGGTTAAAAAATATATTTTATCAATATAACATCTCCTTCCACGTTGATACTATTCATCTTCATTTTCCTTAATTAACGAATGATATCAAATTTATATTATTGATTATGATATATCAATGTTACATATTTTTTTAATACTAACAAAATATACCATATCTAAATTTAAATGACACTTTCACCTAATCATATTTCCCCTATCCTTAAACAACGCAATTATCCTTTTATAGAATATTAAAAAAAAACATTATTAAAATAATTTTATCCATTTTCCAATCGTATTCCTTGGTAAGCAATGCTAAGCTAACCAAACATTTCACATGCAAACATACATATATACTAACCAAACATTTCAAGACAAACATACATATATACCAGCCAAACATTTCACAGACAAACATATATATACCAACATTTGATATATTGTTTTCTAACAACTTCCATTTCCTTTTTCTCCTTTTAAAATGATAACATAAAGTATTGTTGATGAATTTAAGTATGATCATTTATATAATGTTATAAATTATATTTTGACAATAATACATCTTGTTCTACATTGATATTTTTCTTGTTCCACTTTTTTAATTAAAACATGATATCAAATTTATTTATATTTATTAATCACTTTCGTATTTTAATATTGACATTTTTTTAATACTAAAAAATATATACTATATTAAATTTTAAATAACTCTTTTTCTTAATTGTATAAAAAAATATTCAAAAACCACAATTCGTATATAAACAACACTAAGCTAATAAATATGTTAAAGTCACTAATTATATAATAAGCTAATCAACATGTTAAAGTCATTGATTATATGCAAATAGAGATAAACCTTATCCTTTAAAATCATTAAATATATATAGATATGGTGAAACCTTGTCCTTTAAAGTCATTGATTATAAACATAATACCAATAAAGTCCTAGATTATAAACATGATACCAATAAAGTCCTAGATTATAAACATGATACCAATAAAGTCATATACTATAAACATGATACCAATAAAGTCATATACTATAAACATAATACTAATAAATAAACATAATACTAATAAAGTGGGAAAAAACCCTTGCCCGATGCGGACAAGCGACTTCGTACCTTCCATTTTTTTCCAGAACAATAAGCCCTTTCAGTCAAATAGAATAAATTTATATTCCTAAAGATAGGATCTATTTTTCAATATGCCTTTTGGAGATGCCATCTTTCTGTATTGAATTTACCACATATTCTTAAGCCCCCAGTGCCCGTGGAGTTAAACCGTAAGCTCATTGATTATATATAAATATAGAGAAACCTTTCCACTTGATCTTCTATTTAATTGTAGATATTCATAAACAAACATATAGATACAACCATTATATTGTTTTTAAACAATTTTCATTTCCTTTTTCCAAGTTTGGGTATTTACATTTATAAACACATCCATAATTGACCTTCATACCATATTTAAATATATATGACACTTTCATAATTTCCTTTAACAGAATTATCTTCCAAAAAAATCCAATAACCACTTTTTAATGATAACCTTATTCATTTTCCAATTGTCTTTAGCTAACCATTATTATAAACAATGTTAAGCTAACCAAAATGTTAAAATCATTAATTATATATATTTATATATATATATATATATATAAACTTTTAACCTTGTCTTCTTACTTGTAGTTGTCTCTTTATATATTCAGAAAATAAATATAATATCAACATTTCATTTTCAACATCTTTTTTCTTCTTTCGAAAACAAACATACGATGTTTTCAATATATTTCTATTTATTTTTCCTTTTCAAAACAAACATAGGTGCATCCATGTAGGTACATACATATTTAAGTATATGTTAGTTTTTAATATAAAAAAAACCAACTTAATAATTTTTTTGATGGATCGTATGTCCTTTCAAATATGGGAATGTGTCGCATTTTGTTCTACTGAAAGGTTCTTCTGATATGATTTTTTCTTCAAGACGAAAAAGACAGTTCCTTGGTTTCTATTGAATCAAAGGTAGAGTGCGAGCTACGAAAAACCTATTGAACGATTACAAATCTGTAACTTGAAATCTTCACAATAATGTAAAAGGGTTACATATTCGTATATGTGTACATAATGTAACTTTTACATTTACTTGTGAAAATAAAAAGTGTACATTATAAATAATTCTATATGCATAAATAAAAAAGCAAAAAGGGTTTAAAGACATTGTTATACTAAAATCTAATTATGCATAAATAAAAAAGCAAAAAGGTTTTATAAGACATTGTTTACATTAAAATCTTTATTAATTTTTGGTGTGACAAATCTTTCTATTTACCTTCCCTTCATTATCAATAATATCAATGGTATGTCTTCTTAACATTCTCTATTTTATATTGCTTTTTTTAAGTTGTTGCTGAAGTTATATTATAAGTACAAAAATAGTTACAGAGCACGATGTCGACTTAGGCAGTCTGGGTTGGTGTAACCATCAACTCGGCATCCAAAAATGTTGGGCATCATATTAACATGAAAACAATTGATCATTATCCACCAATTGGACTGTGCTGTAGTAATTACAATTTGTACCAAGTATTATATCTGAGCAAGAAAACATAAGATTTCAGCCAAAAAAATTTAACCTTTTCAGAGACGAAAGGACTGGAGGCGGTCACCTAGAGTAGCAACTTCATCTTTGTTGGGATTGGGTTTGTCTTCGACAATGGGACAACTTCCAAAGAAATAATCCTCCCAAGCTTGAGGAGGGAGTTTGGGTGACAGAGGCTCTGATTTGTTGCACATGGCCACCTCCCCAGTGGACGAATGGACCATTTTGAACTGCAAAAGATCAATGGTGGAGGGCACCGAAAAGTTGGAGAGTAGCATGGGTTGGCTCAAGGAAGCTCCGGAGTCATGCAAGATCGGTCCAGAGGTTGAATTTGACAAGCCTTCGAGATTCCTATCACTTTGGCAAACAAATCTGCAGGGGTGGAGGGCATTGTAGGCTCAGGGGGAGGGGCACCTGGAGGAGTAACAGTTGCAGTCCTAGCTGGGAAGGATGTCGCAGTGCTAACCACATCGGGTTTAGAGAATCTCGAAGCAGGGCGCCTGATATTTGAGGAGCACCTTTCTAGCGAGTATCTTTCGTCGGCTAGACTAGCGTCGAGGCTGGTAAGTTTAGTGTCCAGGTGTACCAAGAGGCCCCTGACATCCAGAATGGAAGAAGTAGTTGCAGACTAGTTAGCTAAAACCTCTTCCACCAAGTTACAGAGCATGTTCTTCACTAACCAATAGAATTTTATCTGATTTCCATAATTACTCGTAGCTAGATCAAAATCTGCTACCTGAGCAGATTCTCGGTCTTCAATACGAGTGTGAACCGGGGGCGAGACCGAGTTATCATACCAATTGTTAACAACCTTATCCTTCCTAAGGTGCTCGACCTCGTGAATCGATCCATGTCGACCTCCCCTGCGTGGGGTTCCCCTCGGTTGAGTCATTATGTCACGACGAAGTATTGTGGCACACAGAGACTAACAAATACCAAAGCGAAACTAGAGCCAAACCTGTCTTCAAAGGAGAGAAAATGCCGAGGGAGGACAAACGGGTCACTATTTCAAACATATTCAAAGAGTGCGGCAGGATCGCCACATGCGGGGACTGCACCATGTAGTTGACGACTTGAATGAGTCGGTACTTCACCCGTCGTATCAGAAAAGCCAATTTGATCACCAAGATGGATCACATTGAAGGTTGGTCCATGCGAGGGATCGCTTCCCGAATATTCAGAGAGCCTAACCTCCTCCACATTATGTCTCATGATAAAATCAAGATTGCGCGTATGCTTGGCCATTAAAACCTGCGTATCTAGCTGGCTTGAGGACGATCGGGCACACATGCTGGAACCAAATGATGGGTATACGCCACTAGCTGGCGCTTGATCGAAGTACAAGGTGCTAGGTGGTACCTACTCCGGATACGTATCCAATAAATGCAGTTTTTTCGCATGACGGGTGTTGAGTTGACTTCTTTGTTTTGTGCTAGGTGGATAACACTTGCTTCCAGGTGTCGAACGTACAGGGAAACACCTGCATCCAGGGACAGGAGGTCTTGAGAAGCAAGAATGTTGCAGAGTTGAGTTAAGATGATCAGGAAGGGTGTTCCAAGATTTCTTGCACAGAGAGGAAGGTCACACTTAACCCCTTAATTCTCCAAGGATTTAGCAAGAGAGTTGGCTTTTCACCTGACATGGTGGAAGGTGATCGAGCGGGGAGTTTCTTGGCTTTTGTCGAGTCTACTAATGTTGTGCTCCATTCTCCAATTGGTGGAGATTTTGGACACCTTCGCGCCATTTTGAATTTTGGTGGCTAGTGCAAGGATTACTTATGAGTCTCCCTCCGCAATGATAGGAAGAAAGTGCAGTTTCTTAGCCAGGGTGATCCCTTCCATGAGGCCTTCAATCTAGGCAGCGTTGTTAGTGTTGAAGCCCATACCTACGAAGAAGATGTGCAATATTTAACCTCCATTATTGTGAATGGCTCCCCTAAAGCCTGATATACTCAGATTGCCTTTAGAGGCTCCATAAAAGTTAAGCTTGAAGATGCCGACCGGAGGAGGGAACCAATGCTCAGGAATATTTGAATATATGTCAATTTTCTTAGCACTTTCATTTAAACGAGAATGGGTACATACTTGTTAAAATGAAAACATACTATCTTTTCCACTTCATCATATCTACTTTTCTTCCATTTTTTTCCTTTCGACGTTTTATTGCACCTTTTGGAAGCAATTGCTAGTAGTACATCAATTTCCATGTTTGATGCATAAAATATTCACCTTGACTTAAAATTCATCCATAATACTCATCCACTTAAAGAGTTTGGACAACTTACCGTGCCACCACAAAAGTAGTTATCAATATATTGTGAGCCTCCATTTGTTGTCTAAAATCTTTAGAGAAATATTCTTTGATAACCATAAGGACGTGATATAACAAGCTTTTTCTGGAAGAATATACGACAAGTTTTTTTTCGGTATATTTACTATGATACAACTATTGTGAAGATTTGTGACATATCTCCTTGGATTTGGCGTAATATTAGTTCATCCTAAAGTGTTTGAGCATATTCTTTTAATTGCTGACAGATTTGTGACAGATCTCCTTGGATTTGGTGTAATGTTAATTCATCCTTTTTGACGCGGGGTATTATTTAGCAGATTGCCTCAGGTTTATTGCGGTGGCTTAGTGTTTTTTGGCTTTGGCGAGACTGGTTTTTGTTTTTTGATTTGGCGGTTTTTTGGAGTTTTGGCCAATTTGGTATCGAGTACATTGTATTTTGTGTGACGGATATGTGCATTTAAACCGATCTGTATTCTTTTCCGCACCTTATTCTTTCTATTGCGCCACGTTCATACTCATGTCTCTTCGGGACATGAAAGCGCTAGCACGTACTCCTCCCAAAGCTCAGAAGGAAATCAAGCCTTTGAGTTTGGCATGTTTTTCGTTAGATGTATTGCCATTATGCAGAGAGCATTTCTCCTCCGATGAAGATTTTGACGAACAGTATGGTGTGAATTTTCCTGTGGGATGAAAGGGAAATGGTGTGGATTTTTCTGATAAGGTAAATGAACGGACTGTTGTTCCTTTGGGGGATGAGCATTCTGAGTGGTGTGTTGATTCTGTGGGCGACGAATGCTATTTATACTCAGTTGGGACGGTTAGTGGTGTTGGCATTGTATTGGATTCGCGGGTGGATAGGTTTGATAAAGCTATGGAATAGGAGATTCCGCTAGCTTTTGGAGAGGTTAAAATTCATCATTCGAAGATTGTGAACTCGTTGGTGGGTATTGTGGTTTCTCCTGTGGCTTCCTCAAACAAAAACGAGAGGTTTGTTCCTGGAACTAGTGGGCGGAGATCTGCTAAGGTTATTAAAGAAGTTGTGAATCCGGTGCTGTTAGTGGTGGGAGAAGATATTAAAATGAATCAAATCATTTTTACAAACACACATACTCTTGTTGGGCATTTTGTTCCACTGTGGGAGTGGATTTCCTTCAAATTCCATGAAGTTGTGGATTCGGATTTAATCCTTTCTAATTCTTGGAGATGGGAGGGAGCTGGACTCCTTTTGAAGCGATGGACCTCTTTATTTGACCCGTGCTCTGAAAGGTATGATATTCTTCCAATTTGGTTGAAAATGCTGAATCTCCCTTTTGAGTTCTGGTCCCTTGATTTCTTTAAACTGGTTGGGAATTCTCTGGGAACATTTCTTGAAGCTGATCTATCCTTTCTTCATTCCAGTGTCTGCTGTCTGGGTAAAATTTTAGTTCTTCCTAATATCAGTAAAGGGTTGGTGGCTGATTTTATGATATCAAAGGGTAATATAAGCTTTAAACAACCTCTAGAATATGTTGGGGTTCCTTTTAAATGTCTTAGGTGTCATAGACATGGGAATTTATCCTCTAACTGTAGTCTTTCTTTTCATCATAAATCGGGTGGGGCGGTAAAATTTGTTTGGTGGTTGAAGAAACTTGTGGGATTGGATGGTCGTCTTCCTGAGGAGGGTTTGGATAAATTTGAGGTAGATTCTCAGGAGGGTGGTCCCGGAATTCATTGTGAACCTGGTTCAGTGCCTGATGTACATAATAAAGTACATAATTTGGTTTCAGATGAGGTTATAACTAATCATCAGTTATATCCTATGGATGATGTTTTACCTATAGGTTTTTTGGGTTTGAATATTGAAGATCAGGTTTTAACTCTGGAAGTTCTTAAACCTATTGTTTTGGATGAGCCTTTTATTAATGATAATTTCACTTTCCTTGGGTTTAAAGATTTAAAATCCTTTGAGCCTCTGATGGAGGTTCATTCAGAAGTTTCCATGAGTTCGGATTCTTCTTCTTTAGGTGGATTAGGGTTTGTATCACATGTGAAATATTTTTTGTTTAAAGATAAGGGGTATTTTCTCAAATCCTGTTAAAAAATCATTGAGACCGGGGTTATGAATAAGGCACATACTGGAGTTTTGATGGGAGCATACCCTAGGGTTTCTGTACATGAGAAGGATCCTAATGTTTCTTTGGAATTCCAAACTGGGGCACTTAGAGCAGTGGCTTCCCTTTCTAGGTTTTCTCCATGATTGTGACAACTCTTAACTATCGGGGTTTAGCTAGTTTACCTAAAAAACTAGCTGCTCGTAGGCTGGTGGAAGATCGGTTTATCGATGTCTTTTTTTTAGAAGAAATTATGGGGGATGGGCTTAGTTTGGCTAGTGAGATGGAATCATTGCTTTCTGGTTGGGTTTTTATTTCCCTGGATGCTAAAGGGAAGTCTGGAGGTTGTTATTAGCTGGAGGATTAGACATTTTCATCTGTTAAGTGCGTGGGCAGTGGATTCTGGTTTATTTGCATCCTTGTATTCTATTGAAATGAAGGAGGTCTTCTATTTTATGAATATTTATGGGCCCTATTTGGATAGGGTTAGGTTCTGGAACAATCTCCTCTCTTTGGAATGTCTTAAAACTAATAGATTGATATTTGGGGGTGATCTGAATTTCTCTTTGGGTTGTTCAGAAAGTTGGGGTGTAAAGGCTCGTGTGGATAGTTTATCAGATTTTTTCTCTGAGAATTTGGATGCTTTTGGTCTTGTGGATGTTGTTCCACATGTATTAGCTCCTACTTGGTCTAATAGAAGAGTTGGAATTGAAAATATATTCAAACGATTGGATAGACTTCTGGTATCAATTGATTTTCTAGATTTAGATTTGCATCTTCATCAATGGGTGGGATGTGGGGGGGATTCTGACCATCAGCTAGTTTTCCTCTAGATATTATCCAATAATCCTAAACCACGGTCTCCTTTCAAATTTAATGCCCATTGGTTACTAAATGAGGATTTTATGGACTTACTTAAGGCTTCCTGGATTGTGTATGTGGATAACCCTTTGGTTTCTGCTGCGTCTCATTTTGTGGCTAATCTAAAAATGATCAAGGATGTTTCTATTTCTTGGTCTATTAAGCAAAAGGTACAGGAGATCAATGAATTAGTGGAAATTGAAGGCTTGATGCAGATTCTTTTAACAAACCTGGTTTTGGTTTCTCCACTAAGGCTGATAGGATTTCTCTTGTTGATTTGGAGTCCCGTAGAAGAATTATCCTATTAGTTCGTGAGAAGGAAGCTAGACAGAAAAGTAGGGCTACATGGCTTTTATGTGGGGATGACAATACCTATTTCTTTCATAAGTTTGCTAATCATATAAAGAATATTAATTCTATCTGGAAAATTGAGGGAGATGATGGAATTTCGGTGGAAGGTTTTGATTCAATTGCAAAGGTTGGTGTACAACATTTTGAGCATTTGTTTCAGGAAGACAATATTCTACATCTTCTGGAGATTATGAATATAGTTGAGTTTTTTCCTACTTCTATTTCTGATTTGGAGAATGAAGAACTTACGCATCATGTTTCTTTGTTGGAGATTCAATCTGTTTTAGCTGTATGTAAAAATGATAAGAGTTCGGGTCCGATGGGATCCCGGTGGAGGTTTATTGTGTGCTTTTTGATGTCTTGGGTCCGTATCTGTTAAAAGTTGTTGATGATTCTCGGAAGTTTGGTAAATCACCTGCTACTTTTAATTCAAATTTTATTGCTTTAATCCCGAAGATTGATTTGCCTAAATCTTTTGAAGATTTTAGACCAATCTCTTTATGCAATTTCTATTACAAAATCATTGGAAATATTATAGCGATTCGTATTAGGAATGTACTTGGAAGTTCCATTTCTGGTAAACAATTTGCGTTTTTACCTGGCAGACAGATTCATGACGTTGTTGGAGTAATTCAGGAAGGATTACATACCATTTATGTTAAAAAATTAAAGTCTGTAGTTTTAAAAATTGACCTGTCTAAAGTATATGACAGAGTCAGTTGGACTTATTTGAGGATAATCCTTTCTAAAATGGGTTTCTCTGTTCCTTTTATTTCATGGATTATGAGTAGTCTTTCATCTGTCTCATTTGATGTATTGATTAATGGAGCGACTTATTCTTTTTTCAAATCAGGCAGAGGATTGAGGCAAGGTTGTCCTCTGGCTCCGCTCCTTTTTCTTATAGTTGTTGAAGGATTGGGTAGGGCCTTATTGTTTGCAAAAGATTCTAGAGATCTTCATGGAATATCTTTTGGGAATGATATTACATTAATTCATGTTTTATTTGTTGATGATATTGTCATGGTTTATGATGGTTCTGAGCAATCCCTATCATGTCTTTATGAGATTATGCAAACTTTTTGTAAAGATTCTGGGATGATTATTAATGTAGATAAATCAACATTATTATACTCCATGTTGGATGATGTTGAGTTGATTACTGTTAAGAATATTTTTTCTTTTATAGTTGCTAAACTTGAAGTTGGTTTGAAATACCGTGGTTTCTATCTCAGACCTTGTATATATTATAGCAAAGATTGGGATTGGATGGTGGTTAAGGTGGAAAAGAGAATTAAGAATTGGAGTTTCCAATGGCTGTCCAAGGGAGGTAAGCTCATTTTGGTTAAATTTGTATTAGAAGCCATCCCAGTTTATTGGATGCATTTCTGATTACCTATGGGAATTATCGAAAAAATCAGAAGATTATGTTTCAAATTCTTATGGGCAAGGAATTCAAACTCTTCTGGATTGCCCTGGACATCTTG